>CM050217.1:32472990-32475490 GCA_027475355.1 Coilia nasus
ACACACACACACACACACACACACACACACACACACACATACTGTGGCCAGAATGTTAACGTATGTCTCCCCTCTTCAATTAACACCGCTGTCTGAATATTCAAATCACATCCATTCACATAAGAACGCACACACACACACACACACACACACACAGACACACACACACACACACACACACACACACACACACACACACACACACACACACACACACACACACACACACACACACACACACACACATCCATTACCATGAAATGAGGCTAAATATGTCAAACTACATCTGATGGCAATTAGATGAAATTGAAATGATAGGCTGAATATAAAATAATATTTTTTTCTGTTACAATTATTTTTTGTTGGTGCCACAAGCTTTTCAAGCCACTCAAGCTACAAGCTTTTACAACATCGGTACATGTACATTTAATTTAATGTTACTTCTTTATATAAATACATGTAAATTCTGACCTATATCTAACCAGGCCATTGACAATAATATGTAGTTTAAATACGTATATGATAAAATATATAACATGATGCAGAATGAATTTTTTTTTTAACTGTCTCTCTGCTTGGTTTTCTCTCTTTCATTTTTTCTTCTTCTCTTCCTCTGTCTGTCCTCTCTTCCTCTCTCCATTTCCCTCTCTCTGGTGGGAGTGTTGAGATGGAACACACACACACATTAGGCCTTTATTACAGTGCTGTCAGATGGCATTCCTGTGTGTGTGTGTGTGTGTGTGTGTGTGTAAGGATCTGTATCTCCTGTGCAAATGCACGTACATGCATGCCTACTTGTGTGTACTGCTTCAGTCTCCTCATTAACATGTTTCTGTAAACTGTAAACTGTAAACACATCTGTTATTAGCTTGGACAGTGTGTGTGTATGTGTTAGTTTGTGTGTAAAGCATCTGATTCTGCTGTATCAAGTGTCACCATTCTGAAAATAAGCTGACACAGTGGGACTCAAGCCTGTACGATTTACCCCTGTGTTTGTGTGTGTGCGTGTGTATGTGTGTGTGCATATGACTCACCTCTCCTTTCAGTTTAAACTCCTTTTCACACTGCCAAATATCCTGCGTTTATTACCCTAAATTAGTGTGGCGCCTGTACCTTTCACATTGACTGACAAGTGATCAGGTGTCCAATCGACACAGCAAGCGACCCCCCTCAGACCACACAGTTTTCACCAGGGCGGGTTTGATGTGAACACTCCGACAAGCCATCACAGGTTGTGGTCCGTGGTATCGCGAAATTAGTTAACTGTTCAGGAATCACATCGCTATTGATAAAATATAACACAACATATGTTATGAAACCCTTACCAGCAATTGGTCAACAACAGCCTGAAGAGCAATGGAGTGCCAGTATGTGCAGTTGTAGTAAGACAGGGGTGTTCACACTATGGCCAGCCATCCGTTTTTAATTGGCCTGTATCAAAGTCCAAAACTATAATGGAATATGGCCCACACGTAGCCTAATATTGCAACTGACACATGACATCGACACAGTGGCCCATTCGAAACAATAGGCAATGACAGGTGTGCTTTAAGCTAACATGTCTTTTCTATTGTCACAAATAGGCTAATATTGCTGGAATCTCATAAGAAATATAAACACTGGCCAAAAACCTTTATTCAGCTTTATTCACAAACCAACATAGGTGCGAGCCTGCAATTCGTTTATTAGGCTAACGTATTTTGCCTTATCCTATCGTCCTACCATCACCCATAACATCTTCCCTAATGAATAACATTTAACATAAATATGGCAATATAGGACATATATGGCAATAAATACACACACTGACCCAAAACCTTTTGGATTTTTCCAATTTAATTCCCAAATCAAGATGTAAACCTGTAATTCAGTCATGTTTCCCTACTCTGACACACAAGATTTTTCCAACTGTTTAACTACAGTGGCACTGACATCTTATATGCAATCTGACTAATGTTCGCTGCGTTCTTCAGCTTCATATACTTCAACTTTCTCCAATTTGGCATCATTATGTCATATTCTTTGCATACATTTACAATCCCCCCTAAGCATCCACATGCAGTACAGTTGCATGCACATGAAGTTCATTTGCGCTTGAATGGTTGCAAAAACAGCCAGCAGCAACTTCTGTGGGTGTCATGGTTTTGAAAAACTGAAATGAAAACTTTGCAGACAGGTATCTTTACCTAGCGCATGGGTCAAGACATGCCTTTCTTTCACATTGCTTGTGTCGTGGTGACCCGCGATTTGGACCTCTGTAAAATAGTGGGGATCCAGTGTGGAAACACCTTCTAATTGAACTGCAGATGCATCAAGTGCAGCCAGGCAGCCGAAATGCCCAACATGCTGCCCAGATGAGGCCCAGATGTGGGCTGGTTCTGTCGCGGCATCCTCTCTTTTTGTCTCGACTCCAAGCTGGGCTTTAAAGCTCAGTGATTATCCCAACGAGCTCTCGCGCCAGAGCGCTTTAATTGGAGATGGCCACTGCCAGCCCACCTGG
>CM050217.1:32480490-32505490 GCA_027475355.1 Coilia nasus
CGTGTTAGCATGTAGTGTGTGTAGTGTCTATGTGTGTGTGTGTGTGTGTGTGTGTGTGAATGTTTGTGTGTGTGTGTATATATGTATGTAGTTTAATAGTGTGTACTGTGTGTGTGTATGTGTGTAGTTTGTTAGTGTGTATTGTGTGTGTGTGTGTGTTTGTGTGTGTGTGTGTGTGTGTGTATGTGTGTAGTTTGTTAGTGTGTACTGTGTGTACTGTGTGTGTGGGTGTGTGTGTATGTGTGTAGTTTGTTAGTGTGTACTGTGTGTGTGTGTGATGTGTAAATGAGAGAGAGGAGATTGTGTGAGAGAAAGAAGAGACTGTGTGCCCCTGTGTGTGTGGGAGAGTAAGACAGAAGAGCAAAAGGGGAGTGGTGTGTGTGTGTGTGTGTGTGTGTGTGTGTGTTGGTATGATGGGTATGTGTGTAAATTCAAGAGATAAAGACAGAAGGAGAAAGAGAGCGTGTGTTGGGAAGAGAAACTGTGTGTATGTGTATGTATGTGTATTTCAGGATGGGTGTGTGTGTGTGTGTATGTGTGTGTGTGTGTGCGTGTGCATATGTATGTGTGGACATGTGTGTGTGTGTGTGTGTGCGTGTGTGTGTGTGTGGGGTCTGTGTGCCTAGGGATTGCCTAGGCAGTTGGTTCAAGGAGCTGGTAGTCGGAGCAGTCTGTGCCGTAATTTAGCATTGGTAGCTTTCAACACAGGAAAAGACTTAAGATGAAAGACAAAAAAGAGAGAAATGAAGGGGACAGGAGAGGATGTGAGGCTGTCTGTATGTGTGTGTACACTAACAAACTACACACACACACACACACACACACACACACACACACACACACACACACACACACACACACACACAAGAACAGCAGAGGATGTCAGGCTGACAAAGAGCGAGAGCAAGAGAGAGAGAGAGACTGTGTATGGGGGGGAGGGGGGGGGGTTAAGGGGACAGGAGAGGATGTAACGCTGACAGTGTGTGTGTGTGTGTGTGTGTGTGTGTGTGTGTGTGCAGAGAGAGGGACTGAGCTCTCTCTAATACACACACCACACACAAACACACACTTATACACACACACACACACTCATACACAAACTTATACACATGCACTCATTCACAAACACACATTCACACACGCACGCACACACAAACGTACACTTGTACCCAAACACACTCCTGCACACTCAGACAAAACATACACTTACACACACACAAAGACATACAGATACACAAATACACACTCCCAATCTCCATGTTTCCTTTTATCCCAGAAGAGGACTAATACAGTTTGTCAAAGGGATTAATACAGTTTGAATTTATTCTATTATATAATATTCTAGTCATACACAAACCCACTCATGCTCAAACATCTCATACACAAATACATTCATACACAAATGTACCAATACACTATACCTATACAGACTTACACACATACACACTTATACGCAAACACACTTATACACAAACACACCTTTACACATACACACTTATACGCATACACACTTAGACACAACACACACTTACAGTATACACAAACGCACTTAAACACAACAACACATTTATACACATACACAAACAACACATGCATACACAAACACACTCATACACAAACAACACATGCATACACAGACATACTCATGCACAGACACACACACACATGTATACACATACTCATCTTCAAGCACAAACACACACTTACACAGATGCAAACACACTAAAACACTCTCATGCACACACACACTAAAGCAGAAAAACTACACACACGTTGAAGCAGAAAGGCTACACTCTCACACTGAAGCAGACAGAATACACACACACTGAGGAACAAACACACTCTCCTCAGAAAGCAGCTGGTCTCACCCAGATCTAAACCGGATGTGGGCCAGACTGTGTGTGTGTGTGTGTGTGTGTGTGTGTGAATGTGCCATTGGCCTGTGACACAAATGAATCGCAGCAGTCTTCAAATTAACAGTCTCGACTGGCAGGACTTTCATGTCATGCGTCTGTGCTCCCCAGAAAGTGCTCTCAGTCTCAGGGTATCAGGGGCTGAAGCATGCATTTGTGTGTGTGTGAGTGTGTGTATGTGTGTGTGTGTGTGTGTGTGTGTGTGTGTGTGTGTGTGTGTGAGTGTGTGTGAGGAGGGGGGAACAATCCCTTGTTACTGCGCTGTAGGAAAAACAAAGGGGAGATTGACTCCCAGGGGCCCGTGTGCTTCTTTACTTTAATGAAGCTCAGAGATAATGCAGTAACAAATGCCAAAGCACACCAGCACTACAAGCCATTTTCACTCAATTTATTCACAGCAAGTCACACAAAGTTATGTCAAACAAATCTGCTGTATTGAAATACATATGAAGCATTTGGAAGACACTTTTAACAACTTTTACTAAAGTGGGAAGATGAATGTTTTGTGTGTGTGTGTGTGTGTGTGTATGTGATCACTTATCCTAGCTAATACACTTGTGGGATATGGTAATGAGAGACATATACACATATACATGTGCAAACACACACACACACACACACGAGCACATGCATAAGCATTCACATGCACACACAATGGCACATTCACACACAAGCACACACTCACACACACAAACACACACACAAACACACACACACACAAGCACATGCACATGCATTCACATGCACCCACAGCACACACAGACAAACACACACACACACAACCATAAATACTTGCAAGAAAGACTTGCCAATTGGTGTTGTTTTATCTTGCTGTTGTCTGACCTTCACATGAGCCTTTGCTGTCCGGCAGACACGTGAAAGCAAACACTGGCGAAATGCAGTGACATTATCTCTCACATCTTCTACCCAGAAGGCCTTTCTTCATGACACGAGCATCACTGAGACACGAGTGTCTTTCGCACCTCAGTGGTGTGCTGGGGGTGAAAGGTCACCGGTCACCAGGAGATTTGATTAATGGTGGCCCCCTTCATCCGGAAGTGCGGTAGCTGTCGCTGCTGCTCCTCTCCACCTCCTCTCCGCTCTCTCGCTCCTCTCCTCCTTCTCTCTCCCTCTGCCCTGCCATCCTCTCTCTCCTCTCCTCCTCCTCCTGTCCACTCTCTTATTCCTCTCCTCCTCTTCTCTCCCTCTCATCACCTCGTTTGTCATGGTGCCATCACCCTCTCCGTCGCCAGACTCTGGCCCACTTCAAAGGTGACCGTTGGGGGATCGGGTTCGGCCCTGTCCTCCCTGCTCTCACCAGGAGTGATGGGCCTCAGTAAACCCTAATCAGAATCACATTGGCCCATTGTCCTGTGTGTGTGTCTGTGTGTGTGTGTTTGTATGGGTGTGTGTGTGTATATATGTGTGTGTGTGTGCGGGGGGTGTGATGGTGGCAGTAGTCCCCATGGCCTGGTCGTGTGTCCTGGTCGTAAAGCTGTAGCTGCAGTCAGAGGGCCCAGGCTGGAGTGTTCCAGGGTCACCGCAGGGGGTCCACTGAAGGGTGTCCCAGGCAGACGCATACCTGTGGGGGTGAGTCTGTGTCAATGGCCCCTCGCAGCAGGAGGTCCTACATGGGGCTGATCTCCTCATCTCAGCTACCATCTCCTTTACACACAGATGTACACACTCACAGACGCACACACGCACACACGCACACACTCACAGACGCACACACTGGTTTTGTGTTACCTCTGGCAATCCAGCTGCTGATTTAGATGGTGAGTCATGTTCAAAGAACACCTCCAATTTGTATTTTTATTTTCCTTTCAGGAGCTTGCATAAAACGATGCAGTGTTGTGAATGAGCACTTTTAATACACTGTGATGGCATCGCAAAATAAACAAATGATCAGATAAAAGAATGCACAGATGAATGAATGAATGAATGAATGAATGAATGAATGAATGAATGAATGAATGAATGAATGAATGAGTGAGCAGTGACAAGTGACAAGTGAGCAGTGTCTGGCCTATGTACCTTAGAAAGCATGTAGGGGTCTTAGCTAGAAGGCAAGGCTTTTAGTCTGAGACCATTACTCTTCTGGAGAGGGTTTTAGCACTCTCTCTGTGGTGCTGCAACACACACACACACACACACACACACACTGTGTCTTCAAAGGTGTGCTGACAGTAAGAATACACACGCTGTAAGAATACACACATCTAAATAAGTTAAGCCAACAACTTCACACACACACACATGCACTCACAAACCCACTCACTTGCAAGCCCCCCAAACACACCCAAACACACACACACACATATACACACATAAAAGAACCCTTGTAAACACACACATATACTCACACACAGTCAGATGGACATACACATACATAGGAGTATACACACACAAACACACACACACACACTCATTCTATTCTCCTCTTTAGTAAACATCTCAGGCTCACTACCTTTAGAAGTCACAAAACAGCAACAAACAAACACTCCTTCCTCTCCTCATCACTTTGTGTATAATGGTGAATCCCCCTCCTCCCAAATACACCCACACAATTTTTCACCCCTACCTGCGACTCCCTAATGGCCAGCTTGTTTCCCGCCAGCTTTCTCTGTCTGGTTTGTCAGCACCCCGGCATCAGACCCCTCTCTCAAGGATCCATTACGACTTTCATCTTCCGCTGTCATTTACCGCCCAGCCCGAGGCCACCACTGCCATTTATGACGGCCCTCCAGTGTTTCTACCACCCTGCTGCCAACGCCACGCGACCACGTGCCCACTCTGGGCCCAATCCCCCAGCATGCTGCGGGGCGCTGGGGCACAGGCGCTACTCCAGAGGGCAGAGGGCAGAACATGCTGGAGAGTGCAGCAGTGGTTTTGGGGATGGGGAGGAGGTGTTGCATGTGTGTGTATGTGTGTGTGTGTGTGTGTGTGTGTGTGGAGGGGGGATACATCTCTCTCTCCCACTCGCTCCTGGAGGAGGCTCTTAATTACATGATCAAAGCCCCAAAGAAGGTGCTAAGTGTTGGGGAGAAGCCGAGCTCCGCTCCTGGCCTTTGATCAGCCAGATACAATACTGCATCCTCCAGCCAGCCAGCCAGCAATCTCTAGATTAATACACACACACTAACACACACACACACACACACACACACACACAAATACATACTGTACACATAACACCCATACACAGCAGAGAAGCACACAACACCACCAAATGCATTTGTGTTCTGTTTTATCTGCTAAATCAAATCTGCTGTTGCCTGTTTGTGTGCTGAGTGAATGAGCGAGGGCTCTGCTGGTGCCGTTTGAAGTTCTGGGGCTGTAAGTCTGGAGACGGACTTGAGGAGAGCGGTGCGCGTCCAAAGGGTCTTCACTCGGCCGCTGAAGTGGCTGGCTGGCTGATTTAACAGTGCATGTGTGAGTCACAGTGTGTGTGTAAAGTGGCTGACTGGCTGATTTAACATGAATGGAGATGCATTCGAGTTAGGCTGGAAGAAGCGTAGTGCTCTTGTTCAGGCGGGTGCGGTACCCCGGCCCAATGGCTCTGTCTCTGTTTCTATTTGCATGGGTAGCCAGGATAACAAAGGCTTCTGACAGGCTTCAAAGAACACAGCCCATCTCAGAGAGAGACATGCTCACTTACAGGCGAAGCTTGCTTTTCACTCCCTCACTGCAGCGCCGCAGTGGTCATGTATAGCAGATGGACACACACTTCAGAGTAGTTGAACATTAGCTTTTATATATTGTATGATGAAAGTCATGGCCCTTAAGTGAAATCCCTACTGCTGTCACTGTGCATGCTTATGTATAGACACTGGAACCACCTGTTTTTGGGCTCTTAATCAGTTTACTCACAAAAAATAGAATTCTTACTGCCTGTTGGGTAACACTAATGTAAGGTTCCTTTTTTTTAGTGTGTCTAGGTACAGGCCCACTACGGTCTTGGCTGGGCTCGGGACAAGATAATCTTATTGCCCCCCCCCCATATTCCATAGTTGAAAGAGGGACCAGTTCTGGATGCCTGGATTTTACTCGCTAGCAAGTTAACAGTTCCCTGCCAACCATAGGTACGTTTCCCAAAAGTGTTCGTGCTAACTTCCTTAGCAACTTCGTTGGTTTGAGTGAGGCACTTACATCACTACTGTTTCCCATCAGGATCATTCATACTAAGCAGCTCACAACGTTGATTGCTACGTTAGTCCGATGAAGGTGTTTCCCAAAAGCAAAGCTTGGATGATCCATCAGAAGTTGCATAGTTAAGTTATGTCATTTAGCCAATTAGTTTGGATCTGTCATGAGACCATTGTATATATTCATGTGACTTCTTGCTCATCATCTTTGGGCTTCTTGTACAGTTACTGTACTTTGCCTTTGTGGGGCGGTGTGTTTTTCGCCTGTTTGTTACATGTTGTATGTTTGTTCACGAGTATGAAAGTAGCCTAGCTTGTGGGTATTGACCTTATTCTGGAACCGACCATGGGCGGCGTGACGCGCTTCCGTATTGTAACGCTATTTCCGGGTACTATGCGCCCTAATGCAACCTTCTACTGTCTATGGATGCAACTCAGCTGATGTTACTTGAAATCTAACGATCTAAAATAGCGGTCCATACATCTAGTATCGGAGTAAGCTATGCAATTAGACTACTGCTCCATGCTTCTAAATGTAATATTTCTGAACGTCACCAAACACGATATAAAACATTGTAACATTTTAGTGTGGGAACTTGGCTCAGCCAGAGGATAGGCAAACCGGGACCGAACTAAATATACAACGCCTTAGAGCAAAATAACATCGTATTCCACAGGATCCGCACACAGAACAACTAGATTAACAAATGAGAATGATAGCACAGGAAATGATGATGTTGGGAGAGTGCAGTGAATCCGTGCGCTTTGCCAAATGTAGAGAGCTGGGTCGTCAGTGACTTGCTGTCGGCGCAGACGGGTCAGTTAAGTGCAGGTGTAGCTATCTATGAAACAGCGCGACAGGCTGCTATGCATTACCTAAAGTGAAATTAATCTATTGGTGGCTTGCAGAAGCTAAACGTGAGATGTTGCTAGGAAAACAGTAGCTTAAGCAACGTGGTCTGCAGTTAGGGAAGTAAAAATTACAATGGACGTTTTATTAATAAAGAAACAACCCATTTCTGTTCGTTCGTTTTTTTTCCCTCAAATCTCCCTACTGCTCCGCGCTTCTACATTTAATGTTTCTGAACGTCACCAAACACAACATTAAACATTGTAACATTTTCGTGTAGGAACTTGGCTCACGTGAAGCGGAGAGAGCTGCGTCGTCAGTGGCTTGCTGTCAGTGCAGGCGGCTCAGTCAAGTGCAGTTGTATGCGTGTGTGTTGTCTAGCATCTTAATCAGCATTGCCTAAGGTGAAATTATTGTATTGGTGGCTTGCAGAAGCTAAACGTAAGATGCTGCTGGAAAAATAGTATCCTAAGCAACGTCTGCATAGTTAGGGAAGTTAAAAATACAATGGCCATTTCCATGAATAAAAAAAAAATCCCTTTCTGCACACACATGTTTATTTATTTTTTGACAAATTGCCCCTTGCCTCAGCCCACCGCTGCATGCTATGCATGCTATCCAGCCACCCAGTGGAGTTCATTAACCTCGAGTGATGAGGCACAATCTCTCCATCCAATCTTTTTAGGTGTCTTTCTGAGTAAGCTATCCATCTTTATTTGCAAGGTTTTCCAACGTAGCTGACTTGCTGTAGCAAACCGACCGGAAGTAATGTTACAATCGCAGAAGACGAGCAACTTTGAAAATGGGCGTGTCAGAATAAGGTCAATACAAGTCAAACTCTACTGCAGGGCTATTAAGCAAAATTATGCTATCTTTCATTAGCTTTTTCCATCTTTGGAGGGCAGCTCCAATGTTCATTCTTTTTCTGATGACTCCGGTCCCTTGCTTTTTTCAATATCCTTTTTCTTTTCATGGGCGAAGACTACGACTCCTGCTTCTGAAATTTGGATTTTTAATATGTGTGGTCCTCCATGTTTCTTTCTTCAAAGAAGAAGACACCCATTAGCTACACCTGTGAGTTTATCATGTCAGTGAAATTCAGAGCCATATCCTGTGTCCCCAACCTGCTCACATATTTCAAGATGGCATATGAATATCGAGTGTCGACCCCAGTTCCTGCATATATAAATGTAAAATTTTAAGCCAATAGGAATACTTACAATAGATGGTGGTGGTAAATATTCATGAAAAAGGACACATTTGTGAACAGGCAACACAGATTTTGACAATGATCAACTAAAAAAGTTATAGATGTATTCACTGACTAACAGTTGCATTGAGTGAGGTTAGGTCTTCATAGACATTGGAAACATACATGACATTCCATATTGGGTCAGAAATATAAAAATAACCACCAGTAATCCTAACATTTGTCATTTTTTGGTTCATAACAGAAACACATCTGTTTGCATGTTTATATGCGGCAGTGGAATTACTCCCACTGCGACTGGACCTCCATATTCATGTGCCATCTTGGGGGAGTATATAAACAGCATACATGTATAGCATACAAACAGCTGGTCAGTTTTAGAAATATAATGTCTTAAAGCTCACAGAGGACATAGAAAGATCAATAGACTGATTGACAAAAGACGGAGACAAGGAGGGAAGGACGTTTGGTAGAAACAATGGATTTGGTCACAGTGTGACACCAGATAAGTCTATCCTCCATCATATTTGTTACTCTAGTTACTAGTTACTCTAGTTAGCTGACTTGAAAACACATGCACTGGGTGAGGGGAACAGAAAACAGTTAATTTTTATGCGAGTGTTCAGACAGTAGGGGGAGGTCCATTCTGAAAAAGCACTAAAAATTGCAAAGTATCTCTTTAAATGTGCTTAACGCCTCCATTCCTACAAAGCCCCTCACTTTCCCCAGTGGGATCTACTTTCGGTCCTGGATTCTCTGTGTCATGCTCCCTTCGAGTCCCTGGCTGAAACGGATCTGAAATGGGCTTCCTTGAAAACAGCCTACTTGCTGGCAGTAGTCTCCATGAAACGTGTTGGTGAGTTACATGCACTTTCTGTCAGTCCAGATTGCCAGAGATGGAGGCCAGACTACTGCCAACAAGAAGGCTATTTTCAAGGGAGCCCATTTCAGATTCAGCCAGGGGCTCAAAGTAGGCTGGTCAGCCAATCGTGTGCTAGCGCAACCTTCCCTCCTTGCAGACGAATAAGTCAACTGATGCTGTGCCAAAGCGGACCCAGATCTGCTGTACCACCTGCAGATTCAGGCACCACTACCCCGGGTCGACACATTGCCTTGACAATGAATCAGCCACTGAGTTGAGTGTCCCTGGCAGGTGAACTGCTTTGAGTGATGCTAGCCGGGGAAATGCCCATTTTAACAAGCTAGCTAAGCTAGTCAGCTTTAATTAGCTTGCTACTTCTGTCACTCACACGTCCCTGCAGAAATAAAAACGAGAATGACAATAGAGTATACGCCTAATAATCTAAGGCTCGCAATAAGAACCAAAATATTGTGTAGACATTTTGGCCAAAGCCCCACCCCCCAGGATTTTTATACATCCTACACGAAAGGGTTAATTGCTCAGAGGATATCACCAGGCACCCTTTCTTACCTTAATGAGTAGACCTTGGACAACAAGAAATAACAAAAAAAAAAACTTTAACCACAAAGCCAGGTTCAGACAAATGTTCACCTTAGGCTTGCGGACTATAAAACGTTTTTTTGTTTAAAGCATCTGCTTGAGAAAAAAGGTTAGACGTTGTCATTAAGGTTAATATTGAAATTTAACGTATATGCCATTCAAGTTCATGTTATCATAGCTTCCTACTTCAGACATGTGTATGTCTATACGCTCTGGTAGATGTTATTAGTCATATCTGAGTGCTTAAGTTTAAGGTTAACAAACAGTAGTGGGTATCACAGATTTTGATAATATTGTGAGGGGTGAACCCATGGGTAATTTTGAATGGCAAAAAGGGGTTTATTACACTAAACATATTTTCTCATTATTTAGAAGTACTCTGAAGTATTGCTCACACTATGAAGTTATTATATGCGATCTCTGGATATCTTCTCTGGAGTAGGGCCATATCATCCTACGCTGTCAGAATATTGTGGTTTAGGGACCATACAGGGTAAGTCTCTCTCTCTCACACACACACACAAAGACACCTATCCTTGTACTTTGTCCTTTAGGTCATCACTGTGACAAAATCCTAAGACCATAATTATTGTATTGCTTTGCTGTGGGCAGAATAGGTTTGGGACTAGTAGGCTTTTTTTCCATTACACATACCTAATGCTAACCCAAACCCTAACCCTGACCATAACCCTAAGGTACAGTGTAAGCACATAATGTTACATATTGTTACACACTTTGTTACACTGTACCTAATTGATGTAACAGTGAGAGTAAAATAAAGTGTAACCGAAGCCCTTCTTCACGTTTTTGTTTAACAGATCATTTGCCACAAATAGTGCCAACATTGTGTAACGTTGGTTAGTAAACCTTCTTCAGAACACCTCAAAGGGATCTGCTACAGACTTGGCTCATAGCCAGGCTTTTATGTCACATGGTAGCAGGTCTTCCTCTTAAGGTTCCTAGGGCAGGGGTTGGCAAATAAGTTTGGACCTGGGCCAAACCTTTTTCTAACAATTCAATCGTGGGCCATCTTCATCAGGCAAACCATAATTTCCTACTAAAAAAAATAATCTTCTCATTCATTCTATCATATACAAAACGTAGTTTAATTAAAAAAAATATTTAAATTAATTTTAAACGAATTTGCTACTACGCACTGTTATTACTGCAGCTCCTCACGTAGTCTGTCATAAAACAGCCACCTGCCCTAGCTAATACCAGTTGCCATGTACTGTAATGATTTGGCTATGCATTAGTAAAGCTGCTTATTCTCGCGAATGCAGGCGATGATGGCGAATGCAGGATGTACAAAGAAGCGTGGAAGGAAAGGTATGAGTTCATCCTACCTGCGTTTATGAATGCCAAGCTAACAGGTCTCATCTGCAATGAGGTTGTTGCCATTTGCAAATAATATAATATCTGAAGGCACCATAAGACAAAGCATGCCCACTTCAAAAAAGCATATCCACTCAAGACAGGCACGAAAGCAGAAAATTACTGCACTGATGGCTGGATATAGACACAGTAGCAAGATCCTAGTTCTGGGACTTACAGTGCAGCAAAAAGTTACAAGTGCGTCCCTTAGCCCTTTAAAGACACCCAATATGTAATTTTTTTAATTATTTTTTTTAAATGTTATAACTTCTTTGTTGACTGATTGCTGCCTTGCTATGAATTCCACTGTCAGACAAAAACTGTGCCCGACTGAAAACTGTAATGTAATTATATGAATGTGTGTGTGTGTGTGTGTGGGTGGGGGGGGGGGGCATTCTGAAAATTTCATATCCCATTACAAAAGCACAAAAGGCTGTCATCAGGTCCAACTCAGCATCTAGCTTCTATGTGTATTTCACAACCTCTCTCTCACACACGTGCACACACTCAAAGAGAGAACAAGAAAGAAAGAGAGAGAGATAGCAAGAGAGAGAGAGAGAGAGAGAGAGAGAGAGAGAGAGAGAGACAGAGAGGAGTGTGTGAATGGGTATCACTGTAGTGCCTGTTCTCCAGGGACAGACTGGTGTAAAACAGCCCAGCTTAGCTCTGGCACTTTGCCCTCTGCTTAAAGAACAGACACACACATATTCGCGCGCACACACACACACACACACATACACACACACACACACACACACACACACACACACACACACACACACACACACACGCACATATGGCCCTGATGAGCGGCCTGCTCTCTTGTGGCTGGCTGCGGTGTTGACACACCCGATGACGGCTACTGCTGCTGGGGGCCTGCAAAGAGGATTCTCAGGTTAAGGCGTACACACACACACACACACACACACACACACACACACACACAGATATAGACACACACACCCACACACACACAGTAGCACACACACAGAGTATCACACAAACACACACACCCCACCCGCACTGGCCCGAGTTCTGGTTCGGATTCTTGTGCCTTCCAACCCCTCCATGTACACACAAACACAAACTCACAGTCACACACACACACACACACACACACACACACACACACACACACACACACACACACACACACACACACACACCACCCATACTGGCCCAAGTTCTGGTTCAGATTCTTGTGCCTTTGAACTCAGCGGTGCCATGCCAGTACCCCAGAGATCTCCGCATTCCGTTCCACAGCCAAAGCATCTGTAAGATTGACCCAAACATTCCTCCACGTGTTTCTGAAGGAACTCTTACTCCATGTGGGGATATATAGGACTTGTGCTTTTTTCATGCAAAATCGAAAAAAAATATCAAATTGATATTGATAATAGCACATATTAATACTAAATTACATTCTGTGTGTGTGTACATTTGATAATGGATTTGATTGGAGTCTGTTGTTACAAACTCATTACTCTTTATATACCTGTGCATTAATTTAAGCTGTATAGTACTGTATAGGTTTTGTTTGGACCTCATGAATATTCAGCTAAAAACGCAACAAGAGAAGTTAAATTGGTCTGGTTCATGTCACATATCCTATTTTGCTGTGTGTGTGTGTGTGTGTGTGTGTGTGTGTGTGTGTGTGTGTGTGTGTGTGTGTGTGTGTGTGAGAGAAAGAGAAAGAGAGAGAGAAGGGGCCTCGCGGCGAGAACAAAACTCCCAAAAAGGGCCTCAGTTTTAAAAGTGCAGGACTTGGACTTTACCAAAAGCGTTGTGAGTAAAAACTGAACACATAGTCTCACAGAACTTTGTTTAGCACTACTGTGTGTGTGTGTGTGTGTGTGTGTGTGTATACGTCTGTGTTTTTAAATAAATATGATGCAATTTCCATGGCAATTGCACTTGTCACCAGTCTGTGGGCAGTGGTGCGATAAACATGGCAGGAGAGAGAGGGAGGTGGTGATAAGTGAAATTACTGTCACCCTGCCGATGCTCACCGCACATCACCCGGCAGGAAAGACAGAGCGCCAGTAATTTGTTGTGTGGAGGAAAATCATGTTTTGCAGAGGCAACCTCCCCATTTCCCTTTCTCCACACATTTCCACTTCTCTGTTATTCTCGGTCTTGTGAGGCCATCATGCCTGAAGGAAATAACAGCTGCATAAGAGGAACATAAGAAATACTCTTAAAAAACTCTTTTTTAGTCTTTTAATTATTCATATCCTAATTTCAGGTGAAAAGCGTCAACATCAAACAAGTTTCATAGCACCCATCTTTCTCTGCATATTAACAATTAGCATTCAAGGACAGCGAGCAGAACTAGCCTCTCTCTCTCCCTCCCTTTTCTCTCTCTCCCTTTCCTTCTCTCTAGCTCTGTTTCCCTCTTTATTTCTTTCTCTTTCTCTTTATTCCTCTCTCTCTCTCTCTCTCTCTCTCTCTCTCTCTCTCTCTCGTTCTTCTCCTGAACTGTCCAAGGACACATCTGTACATTTCTTCCTTCTTGCTCTGGAGCTCTGGGCTTTCTGCTTCTCCCTCGAGATTGTCCCCGCTGGAATTACTAAGTCCACACACACACACACACACACACACACACACACACACACACACACACACACACACACACACACACACAGGCACATGCATGCGTGCACACACACACACACACACACACAGAGGCGCGTGCATGAACACACACACACACACACACACACACACACACACACACACACACACACACACACACATACATACAGGGGGCCAACAGGGACTCACCCTGTTATGATGTGGATTACACACCACACATTCTCTTTAAAACTCAACATAGAGTTCATCGTCTCAGGATAAAGTGGGGCTGGTGCCTGCAATGGCCTGGTCAGACTATACAATATCAGCCTCATTTCGCCACAGGTTTGTTGTAACTGACACATTGCATCACACCCAAACTTAAAAGGTGGAATGAGGAATGAATCTGACAATGTGACATACATAATGACATATTTAATTGTCTGCAATGTTCTACGACACCATGATGAAAAGCTTGTCAGAATTCTATGGGGAATCGTACAACATGTCCATTGTTGACATCGCGGCTCCAATCAACTGTCAATACAACAGCACAATAATAGCACATTGTCTTGTAATGTGGCCAGTCTTCTGACCAAGACATGGAAAAAATCATATATGATATGTGTGACATGGTCAACCGTGATCAGTAATCATATGAGAAAAACAATTGTATAGTCTGGCTTTGACATTAAAAATGTTTCTGTGTTAGTTAATGTATATGATGTAATTATTCCTGTGTGTGTGTGTGTGTGTGTGTGTGTGTGTGTGTGTGTGTGTGTGTGTGTGTGTGTGTGTGTGTGTGTGTTGTGTGGGTGCATGTCCCAGTTTGTCTAGCCCTCGTCTTGTGTTCACTTTCTGCTACCATCCCCAGTGTTCGTGTCGTTTTGGACCCGTATCTTAAATCAGCTCTAAAATACACTACAAAACAATTCTTTATCATCAAATTTGTTTCTCATCTCTTGTTTGCCTCGTTAAGCTTCCTTTTATATAAAAATATTTGTTTTCATAAATTTGGTGTGGGT
Organism: Coilia nasus; assembly: GCA_027475355.1. Lineage (NCBI taxonomy): Eukaryota > Metazoa > Chordata > Actinopteri > Clupeiformes > Engraulidae > Coilia > Coilia nasus. The sequence goes on from CM050217.1 coordinate 32,495,047, forward strand.
CTCAGATGCTTTTTCTCTCAGCACCCCCCCCACACACACCGCCCCAAAATCAATGAAAAGACACAGGTAAAATGAACATCAAGAGAATATCTTTTACCAAAACATTTCTGTGTTACCTGGCTATTACTGAGGGTCATTAGAGCACATCTCAAAAATAAATGTATTTGTTGTTGTTTTTTTATTTTGATATTATTACATTCAGTAACATCTATGGTGTTCGGGTTGTTTTCGACCCGTATATATTTTGAGAAAGCAAAAACAAAATTATTTTCAGCAATAAAATCATATCAATATGAACATACAATGCCAATTGGGGCAAGTCATAACAGAAATTATACATTTGCAAGGTCAAACAAACAACCAAGCAAACAAATTACCTGAATTCAATTACTAGTCCATGTGAGAGAACGTGTGCATGTGTGGCAAAATGTGACAGTTAGCATGTCGCTTGCAGAGATTTCCTACAGGTGAAGTGTTATACAGTACACTTATATCTGTCCTTACTGCTTGGGTAGATCAGAATTACTGCTTCCTTTTAGAGTCAGGTGGTCTCAGTGTGGCCATGGCTGTGCCTACGCCACAACAAGCATCCATTTAAGCATCCTTCTCAGCCAGCCCTGCCTCAGCACCAACTAGAACAACCACAGCCACAACCCCACTCAAAAGAAGTGGATAATATTTCTTGAGGAAATTCCCTCCTGAAGGTCCACCTTGAGCAATGGGAGCTGCAGCTCTGGGGTGCGTTTCCTAAAAGGGTTGTTGCTAACTTTCTTAGCAACTTCGGTGGTTTGAACAATGGACTTGCTACACTGCTGTTTCCCAACAGCATTGTCCAGACTTACCAACTAATGATGTTTACAACTACATTAGTCCAATGGATCGTTCAATTACGTTCAAGTGTTTCCCAACAGCAAAGTCTGGACCATCCATTGGAAGTTGCATAGTAAAATTGTGCAGTTCAAACGATTAGCATGAATCTGTCATTTAGACCATCGTGTTTGTCCACGTGACGCCTTGCACATCAATTTTGCCCTTCTTGGAGTAAATTTGGCAGTCTTTGATGCATTACTGACACCAACTGCATGAACGATGTCACTTTAATTCACTTCACTTTCAGTCTGGTAATGCCAGATCATGTAAAAATAAGGTAGAAAATATACCCGATGACACACAACAGCTGTTAAAAAATGTGGTTGCATCGAAGTAAATTTACATCAGTGATGTCAATGAGTGTTTTGTAATAATGTGATGTATGAGACAGATTACTGACCCACAGTCAAGTTTATTCCATTGCCCCACAGATAACTTCCAGCTCTTTCAAACTGCTTATCATTCAGCAGGATTTGAACCCATATCTCACCAGAAAAGGTTGCACAGTTCCACTCAAAGCTGATGAGGTAACCACTCACCCACCACACAACTGTATGGAATAAGTGGTTATAGCCGTAGTTTCATATAGTTAGTATAAATAAAATCCACAGACATATGACACTCTTGGTAATTTTATACCACAGATTATTTTGGAGACTTGATTAGGATGTTCAATCAGGAGACAGGCTTTATTCTTTCAATGATGTGCACCAAGGGAGAGACACAAGTTTCATGATCAAGATTCACCTATATCTCTGAATTAGTCAGGGAGTAATCAAGACCTAAATAGTCTTTAGGTCAACAGGGTCTTAGACCCGCCCTAAATTAATATGCATTAGGCGACTGTATGTGAGTTGGCTACAGTGGGGGCTTACTGCTAATAGGTTCCAATCAACGTCTGTAGGGTTAATCAGGATGTTTAAGGTGACAAATCCTGAGACCCAGGAAGGAAAAGGGTGAAGGTTGAAGACTGGAATTAATTATATTTTTAAATCCTATGTGAGGCAGGGAGACGGCTTTCCTCAACACCTAGGAACAGGAAGTCACACCTAGTGATCTCAACAGGGAGCTACACTGTCATTTGGAGTCAGTAATGAAATACACATTAATAGACCTACAATTGTTGCTAACAAAAATAACAGATACGAAATATATTTGACATTTTACCCAAATTCCGTCAACACAAACTGACATTCTGTTGTTGCTTTTAATGAGTAAGGTACATAATTGTGTTGACAGAGCTATCCCAGAATTTCTACAGCCTGAATGAAATGAAACTACATTTCTGTCCTTATGTAGTTAAATCGTTTTTGTCGTTAATCCGTCGATCCGAACACAACAAGTGTTATATTTTTCATCAGAATTTTTTACTTGTTTATTTTGTTCAACTAGAGGTTCCTGACAAAGTCAAAAAGCCTTGATGAAATAAATGAACCATAAGTGGTTTTTTTATACATTTAAAAACTAAAATGGGTCGGTGGCGACCCGAACAGAAGAGCAAGAGAGGTTTTGAAGGACATAAACAAAAGTAGTAAATGGCAAAAATAATGCAACAGACTACGGCATTCAGAGCAATCAAAAAGGCAAACCAATAGCACAGAAAATATACAAGGTTGAAACATGCATGCATGTGTGTGTGTATGTGTGCATGCGTGTGTCCTATCTCATTTGCTTTTCTTCTCCTCTCCTCTCTTCTCTTTTTCCTATACTCTTTTTGCTTCTCTCCTCTTCTCTCCTGTCCTCTCCTCTCTCTCCCTGCCTCCACCCTGCTCCTTATCACCTCTCCCCCTCTCCTCCTCCATGTCCTCTCCTCCCCCCCTTAATGAGGCTGCTAGCCGTGGAGATGTCGTGCGGGTGGTGCTCCCACACGAAAATGAGTTCCGTCCACATGGCAGAGGTGACAGGGCATGGGCCCTACACTGCGTGTGTGTGTGTGTGTGTGTGAGAGTGTGTGTGTGTGTAAGCCAGGTGTCTTGGTGTGGGGGTGTCGGTGACGGGTGGGTGGTGGTGTAACCGTGGGGCCCCTGTGTGGGGGGTGTGGGTGACCCTGTGCAGCCGCTGCTGTGCCATGACTGACAGGTGAGGCGGTGTGGTACGTTAGCCGCGGCTACGGTGGCCACGGAGTGACACCACTTACATTGACAGCGTGGGGCAGCCAGGGCTCTCGTTAGCCTCCCCCGGCACCATGGCACACGATCACACACACACCCAGCACATGGGGGGAAACATCACACTGGGGCCATATGTATGACTCAACCCTCTAGTTTCCCTCCCTCCATGCATCTGTCTTCCCCCTCTCCATCCATCTCTCTTTCTGTCCGTCTCTACCCCTCCACCTTACTTCCCTCTCTCCCGCCATTTTTCCTCTCGCTCTCTTTCCCTTCATCTCTCCACCCCGCTCCCTCTCTATCTTGATTCCTCTCATTTTCTGCTTTTCACTTTCCCTCTCTGCTTCTCTCCATTTTGTCAGTGCCTAATTTCTCTCGCAAATGAACACCCTCGTATGGGAGTAACATCACATTGCAGTCTTGCCTATGACCCAAGAATCTAGTGTTTTTCTCTCCATCTCTGCCCCATCCTCTCTCCATACTCCTATTATAACCCTCTCTCTCTCTGTCCCTCTCTCTCACTCTCTCTCTCTGTCTCTCTCTCTCTTTCTGTTGTCCTCTTTTTGTTTCCTCCCTGTTGCAGTCTACGGAGGTCTGTGGTGGGTTCTTCTTGGCTCTTCTTTGCTGTGTTTGTATCCTGTAGGTGAGACACAAACACACACTTCCTTGACAGCACCAAGAAAACTTTTCATGTCAGGCTTGTTGGGATCTGTGTGTGTGTGTGTGTGTGTGTGTGTGAGAGGTGTGTGTGTGCATGTGTGACAGATTATATTGTCACAAGATGCTTGTTTTCTATATATGATGCTAAAAATGAACTGGATTTCTCACACTTACATCATACACTCTCAACAATACACCACACAGTCTGGTCAAGATGTACACAAATAAATACAGTGTGAATGCTGAGCACACACACACACACACACACACACACACACACACACACACACACACACACACACACACACACACACACACACACACACAGTGATATACAGCAGCCTTCACATCTAGATCCTTTTCTGTTGAGAGATGACATGGCAGACTGCAGGAAAAAAACATGAATTTCTCTCCCTCTTTTTTTTTGCTCTCTCTCTTTCTTCATCCCTTTCTCTCTCCCCCTCCCTGTCTTGTTGCCTGTTTGTCCTTCTCTCCTCCACCCACTCTCTTTCAGTAATGGAAAAGCAGCTTTCAAAAGGTAAAATTCCTACCATGTGTTGGTTGGTACCTGTGCACCTATAACATGTGATGGTATTAATTAGATCATCTAACTGGCGTAAGTGTTAGTAAGGTAAATAGACAGAATGGCTAGATTTCCGGCATTCTCTCTCTCTCTCTCTCTCTCTCTCTCTCTCTCTCTCTCTCTCTCTCTCTCTCTCTCTCGCTCTCTCTCTCTTTTTGTATCTCTATCTCTTTCTATGTCTTTCTATCTCTCTCTCTTTCTCTCTCTCTCTTTCTCTGTCTCAAATTCAAATAAAAAAGTCATGACTCCATGCAATATTGACAAAACATTAATAATTGTAATAAAGTAATAATATATATATTTTTTTAAATATATGGAAAGGTAAATGAAAAAATAAAAGAAAGACAACCAATGTAATAAACAAGGCAGAAAAGCACCTATGAGTTAATTGGAGTACATTATACTTGACTGCTACCACCACCCCTCACCGCCCGCCCCCCCATCTCTACTCACCATTCAGGTGAAACCCTTGAAGTATATACAGAGCGGCAGGGGTACCGCTAAGTGGGGGTAGATTAGGGCAATTCAGGGGGGCCAGAGCCTCACAGTGGCCCAAAAAGGACTGATATGGTTGGGGCGGGGGCCCAATGTTTTTTCTTTCAAGGGGCCCACAGTTTCTAGCCTCACCCCTGGAGCCTGGAGTCTTGGAACCATCTTCCCATGGTTTTCTTTCTGCCAACATTTCCATATCGTGCCAATGTAATTTCTGTCATGTCATTTATTTAGCATTTCAAAAGCATCTTCCAATTTGTTCCCAAAAGCATTCCTTTGTCGTGCATCTTTTCTATTATATTCCCACACTCCCCACTTCCTACAGCATTTCCATGTGATTCACATATCATTTCAATGTCATTCCATGTCGTGATTATATCATGTTCTCATCATTCTGTCAGCTCTTCCGTGTTATTCCCATATTATTCCCATGTCACTCCTTATATGTGTTTTAATTAGGGGTGGGTATTGGCAAGGACTTTACGATACGATACATATCACGATACATTTGCCACGATACGATTCTATCGCGATACATTGCAATGCTGGGTATATTGCAAATATATTGCGATATTCTGCATAGTTCAGTGAAGATGTAAAAATAGAGCTGAATTATCAGTTGTTATTTATGATCTAGATAGTCTTACATCTCATCAAAATCAACATAACTCAGAGTTACTGAACTCAACATAACTCAAAAACATAAAGAGCATAGGGTAGGAGTCAGAAATTGATATAATATATTGTGAAAATTAGTATCACAATATTGATGTTTAAATTGACATAGTGTATTGCGATACGATATATTGCGATGAGATATATTACGATATTTTTGCACACCCCAAGTTTCAATACAATTGTGAGTACTCGCCACCTGCTCTCCATAATGCTTATATGTACTGGAGTCTTATTATACAGTACGTATATTGAATGTTGCACAAAGATTACATCTGTTAAACCCAGCTAACAAATCTCACAGGCCCCAGTGGGAGTAGGAGATACTGCATGTGTTGTGCTGGAGAAGAGTGTAACCCTGAGAACGCACAAATAATTCCCCCTGAACATGAACATGAGCGCTAGCCTGCAGCACGCTTACCATGCCGACAGCACTCAAGGCCATTCACACACATGTATTCAAGATGCTACTAGCAAGAGCCAGTTACATTTATACACTCAAGGCCATACACACTTGTACACTCAAGATGATGATACTAGCTAGAAATAGCTGTATTCATACACTGCTGTAGAACAGGGAACAACACCTTGACGTTGAAGATATCTGTTCTCTGTATTACACACAGACACACACACACACAGACACACACACACAGACACACACACACACACACACACACACACACACACACACACACACACACACACAGTCAGCCAGCAGTCAGTCAGTGTTTGGACCTGCAGCCCAAATCAATATACATTAACGGGTTAAAAGGCGTGGGAGGAAGAGCTGTGTTCACCTGCCACATCTCAGCAGCGTTGACACATATCAGCCAACATCAGTGCGTGTGTGTGTGTGTATGCGTTTGTGCGTGTGTGTGTGTGTGTGTGTGTGTGTGTGTGTGTGTGTGTGTGTGTGTGTGTGTGTGTGTGTGTGTGAGAGAGAAAGAGAGAGAGAGAGTGAGGGAGAGAGAGAGAGACAGACACAGAAAGAGAGAGTGAAACTGAGAAAGACACAGACACACAAAAGGACAAACAGAAAGATTGGGAGAGAGATGGAGAGAGAGATGCGCAGAGAGGGGGGGTTAGCAAGAGAGAGAGAGGTGGGGGGAGGAAAAAACAGACAGAAACTGCTAACGATGGTGTTGAAGGGGTTCCTTCAAAGGTTTCCTCATTGTGCTGATGGGTTTGGTACATGTGTGCTGTGTCTGTGTGGACTAGTTTTTGAATAATGTGCCAAAGCTTGATTGTGGTTTTTAATGAATTGCTCTAACACGAATGCAAAATGTTTTAAAACGTGTCTTGTTTTTAGTAGTAGTAAAGGTCTCAATTAATATCTGGGTTTTGCTTTGTGTGTGTGTGTGTGTGTGTGGGTGGGTGTGTGTGCGTGTGTCTGTCTGTCTGTCTGTCTGTGTGTCTGTATGTGGAGAGCTTTCTTCAAGCTGTCTCAGTGCCACAGCCTGCCCTCCCCCAAAAAATGCCCTCGCTCCGCTACTGAAGTGTTAAATAGACCATGAGCATAGACCAGATAGACCCCTGCCCCCCACCCATGTCTGGGACCCCCCCTCTTAGCGGACCTTTGATATCCCTCCGTGCTCCACTGCCTGTGAAGTGGAAAAACGCGAGGAGGCAGACCATCAGCATTCCTTCAAATCATCCATACGAAACAACCTCCAAACACTTCCCATCATGCAACAGTCAGCTCCCTCTTCCTTTGGGGGTGAGACAGGAAGTCATATTGCCTGTCAGCTCTGACCCTAATCCCCACCTCACCACCTCGCTCCACACACATACATACAAACACACCATCACAACGACGGCACCGACAGTAACGTACTTTTTATATATTTTTATAGCACTGCATTTATATAGCACTGCATTTATATAGCACTGCATTTATACAGCACTGCATTTATACAGCACTGCATTTATACAGCACTGCATTTATATAGCACTGCATTTATATAGCGCTCATGCCACCGAAAACGTTGACAGTAAAGGGGTTCTCCTGGGTTGTGCACGTCAGCCATTACACACCAGGGTGCTCACCATACTAGCTTGAGGTGGAGACTGAGGGAATGAACTAATGAGTTAGGAACAACAGCTCTACTCAGAACATTAAGACGTTTGTTCGGGTGCTAGGGCAAAACCAAAACGTGTTAAACAACTGCACTCTCTTCCTCTTTTTGGTGTACTTATTTTTTTGACCATGTCTACAAACAAACATATTTTGGCACAAGGCCCAAAACACATTCATTTACAGACATGGTCTAATAAATAAGTACACTGGAGTGAATTAATGAGCCAGTGACACTGAGGGATGATGAGGTGGCCAGATTGAGTTGGCTTGGTTTGGGAGTTTAGGCAGGGCACCAGGACCCCCTCTACCCACCCCAACCCTAGAAGAGAGGAGTCAGAGTTGGGATTGGGGGTTGAGCTGTCAGGGGGTCCACAGCTGGTGCCTGTCTGGTGCTATGAATGTTAGCCACAGGGGAGGATGAGAGTGAGAGAGCTACTCATAATCTAGCAGAGATCTGGTGGATCCACCAAGGCCAAATACATTGCACAAACTCATGGTTCCTCTTGTTCGAGACCATAAAGATACTCCCAATCATCCCATTAGTCCGACTGGAAACACTCAGACTTTGCACTTATAGATACTTTATAGATGATTTATTGAACTCAATGTAAGCTGCTAGCTAAACACCACCCTATTAACCAAACTTAACTTTTTACTATAAACCTACATTGTAATCAACAGAATTTCAACAGATATCATGTCAGTTGGTGTGAAATTCCTTTTTAGATCCCACTACTTACAGATACTTTACAGATTGTGTATTGCTTTCTAATTGGTATCTGAACATCAACTTATTGGCCAAGTCTAACCACTGACCCTATCTTGACCATACTTTGTCATTATCAGAGTTTTGACCAATTCCTTGGTCTCGGCACTTCTGTTTAAAATCAAAACATAAAACAAAAGAAATCTGGATTACTAACAGTGTACTAATCGACTCGGTGACTGCTTGGTACCCCACTCGACATTGAGAGTGGCAACTGTGGACCAGAGAAGGTGCACAGCCACTGGCACTTCATTGGTTACGGCCATATGCATGCCAACTGTCTGTGCATATCTGCATGACTATGTCAATTTCTTATGTAGCATATCTGCATGTTAATATCAAAAGTCTTATTTTTTGCCAGGACTTCGTAAAAGTAGAAATAAAGCATCTCAGTGGGACATTCCTGGTGAAATAATGGATACATAAATAAAATAAATAAACTGTGAACCAGCGAAGGCAGGGAGGCAGTGACGAGGGTCTGGGTAATTTCCTTGAGTGATCTTTTCTCACGGTGAGATCTGAGGCACTGTGACAGGGCGCTAAGGCCCGGGGGCTGAGCTGTTCACTGGAATGAAATGAGACGTGATTGCTGCTCCCCGGTGTGATGTGTGGCGGTGTTAATATCACCACAGCAGATGTTGCTGCGATCAGAGTGCACGTGAGTCTGTGCTAGCTGCTACGCTAAGCCCGTCTGCAGTCCCTCAGGCCTCAAAGAGGCAGTGAATCGGGCCGAGGGTGCCAGCTGATCACCCACACGTAAGGTGTGGAGAAAAGGCAAACAGCATCACATCCCCACCAGCTCTTACGTGTGTGTGTGCGTGTATGTGTGTGTGTGTGTCTGTATGTGTGTGTGTCTCTATATCTGTATATGTGTGTGTGTGTGTGTGTGTGTGTGTGTGTGTGTGTCTGTATGTGTGTGTGTCTCTATATCTGTATATGTGTGTGTGTGTGTGTGTGTGTGGCACAGAGTGTGTGTGTGTATGTGTGTGTGTGTGTGTGTGTGCGCGCGTGTGTGCATAAGTGTGTGTATGTGTTCAGCCTGTGCCTGTGTTAGCAGCTGTTTGACAGTCTTTATTTTGTAGTGGAGCCTATGCATAAGGGCATTCAGTCAGACGCTGATGGAATCTAGGGGCAAGGGATTCTTGTACCCAATTCTCTCACTGTCAATGACACAGCTGTAAGGCTCCTTTCAAACAGCAATAAAAAGAGCGACTCACAGAAAATAATCTAGACATATAGTAGATGTTTCTATTGGTCATATACTTTTAAGGTTACAGGTTACACACAAACACAACATAGCCTTCAGACCAGGCTTGTGTCAGCAAAGAAACTGTAATCAGTGATGGAGTAGTAAGGAAAAACGTACTTCCCTTTAACACAAGAGCTTGATGTTCACCTCCATGCAGTTTGAGAGCGGAGTAGCTGACCACTTCACATGCTCACTCTTGCTGATGCACCTCGCGAATCCCAGCTCCAGCCAGGTGCTGCTCGCTCCCTCTGTGCCACACACAGGTAATCAGCCCAGCCAACGGACACTTCTAAGGCTGATATAGACATATTTGCTGTAACAATTCAAACATTCCTTAAAGGAGAACTTCGGTGTAAAATGAAAATTGGCATGTTAAAACATCATACCGAGTTGGCATGTGTACTGAGGAGCAAAACTGATTTAGCCTGTTGCATTCAGAGTTTAACTATTTTTTATTGTCCCAGAAGGCTAACAATGGAAGTGGTAGGTGCCCTTAGACGAAGCACGACGACTACGCTATTTTTAGACCATTAAAGCAGCTCAAAAAAACTCCACACTCCATCGGTAGTACAACAAAGGCCCTGACATTAAAAACGAGGCACTGAGAACTTTGTAAGTGTACACAACATGTATTAATAAAACAGTTTTGACAGACAGTACCTTGCTGCAGTTTCTCATCGCCGCCATGATAAGAGTCCGCACAAGTAGACTGACGAACACAAACCAGCAGGAAGAATAGGAGGAGAGGTAGTACAATCGACTTGTTTGGACTTTAATCATGGCAGCGACGAGAAACAACTGCAAACTACTGCATGTAAGAACAGTTTTTTAAATAAACATTGTGTACATTTACAATATTCTCAATGCTTTGTTTTGAATGCCAGAGCCTTTGTTGTACTGCCGATGGAGTGTAGAGTTTCTTCGAGCTGCTTTAATGGTTTAAAAATAGCGTAGTCGTCAT
>CM050217.1:32532990-32537990 GCA_027475355.1 Coilia nasus
GTGCACGCACACACACACACAAACACACACACACCCACACACACAGATATAAACATTAAACATGTAAGCAGACATACACACACACACGCACACACACACACATACAGACATAAACATTAAACATGTAAGCGGAAACACAACCACACACACACACCAAACACATGCAACACACGAAGGCACAGGACCTTTGCACACATACAGTATGCACACAACGACACATTACATATGTCTATTTTTGTGAAAAAGCTAAGAATAAAATAAAACAGTTGTGAATGATCAAAGTAATCTTGATCAGGTTTCACTAAATGATCTATAGAGGGCGCTGTACTCAATTAAGTGTGTGTGTTTAATCAGAGTTTATGGCTGCTAAAGCCAATGTGCTGAACTTGGAATGCAAGACCAATGTAACACAATTTGAAGCCATATTGAAATCAGTTAAGCAAGCAGTTTTTAACAGGGGGTTTACATCTCTGTATAGCATTTATGCTGGCACACTCACTCACACACACACACACACACACACACACACATGTATGCATGCACACAGATACACACACACTATTATGCCTGGCTCGTTACCGACGCAAAATAAAAGAGGCACACAACACGTTCCAAGTTCAAATAAAAATATATTTGTAGTGCAGAAAAAAACGTCTAGGGGGGAAAATGTATGGAATGTAAGTAGGAATGTCTGCCGATGTAGCGTGGTGTGTGTGCTCTAAAAGGATGTTGGTGAAAAAAGGTGGGAGATGAGCAAAAGCTAACAAAAGAGGGGATGAGTTGTCCTTATGTACCTACACCCATCCAGGTGTAGGCAATCCTCCTAATTACCCTTTAACACAAACTAGGCACCTGAGCCTTATCTGGCCATCACAAGAACTCAGGCAGCCCGCAGGTACAACAGAGGGGTGCCCCACGCACACACATACAGGTGCACATCCCCAGGCACACAAGCACACACACACACACACACACACACACACACACACACACACACACACACACACACACACACATTCATGTACACACACATACAGTACACACACAAACACACACATAGTGCCCATGATATAGAGAGAGCAAGAGCTGAGATTGGATGCAGACATCTCAAGTCTCCCGCAACCCCTGGGACTCTCCTGCATTTGGAAAGTGACTCCCAGACGCTCGCAAGTAATACAAAATCTCCCGCAACTCATACAAATGAATGTCTTTAGCTAATTAGGACAAGTGACAGATGCAGCAAGTGACAGGCAGACAGGCGGAGTGAGGGAGAGTGAGAGTGACAGTCCCGTGTAGTACTTTTGCAGACATAATAGATGACCTCTGTTTCTCTAATTAGGTGATTTCGGGTTCCTTTGCGTAAATTTTTTTTTCCTTTGCGTGTGTGGCATCATGGGATACTGTGACACTCCTCCGCGAGAGAGACGAGGTGGCAGGGACGTCGTAAGGTGATGGGGCGTTGGGGTTGGGGGCATTCGGGTGCACCTGGGCCGCCTACATTATCCGTAAAGAGCCCACCACGGAAGGAATCCACTGCCTACATCGCCTGTAAAGACCTCCCCACCATAGATGCAACACACCTCCTACATCAGCCGTAAAGAGCCCGTCACCAGAGGAACACACCACAAAGGAGGCCGGAGGGACAGATGGACAGACAGAGGTGTGAAGCAAGAGGCCGCCGCGTCGCCTGTCAGCACACGGACAGGAAATAGGAAGTGGTTGTAGTCTACTTGACTTCCTGTCTGGGGAAAAGGGAGATAATTCATGCATCTAGCGGGAGCTGTAAATCAGGGGATTAACAGGCCAACAGCACATAATGGGGCAGAGCGTGTGTGTGTGGGTGTGTGTGTGTGTGTGTGTGTGTGTGTGTGTCTGTGTGTGTGTGTGTGTCTGTGTGTGTGTGTGTGTGTGTGTGTGTGTGTGTGTGTGTGTGTGTGTGTGTGTGTGTGTGTGTGTGTGTGTGTGTAAATTGTGCACACCAAGGCAGAGAGAGGGTGTATGTGTGTGAAAGTGTTGGCAGGTTTATCTGTTGCAGTGACCATGGGATCACAGTCACACTCCTCCAGAAAGAAAGAAAGAAAGAAAGAAAGAAAGAAAGAAAGAAAGAAAGAAAGAAAGAAAGAAAGAAAGAAAGAAAGAAAGAAAAAGAAAGAAAGAAATATAGAATAAAAGAATTGAGCCAACTGAAAATACGAGGGAGGCATCAAGAGGGGCAAAGCTCCTGAGGGAGTACAGTGTGTGTGTGTGTGTGTGTGTGTGTGTGTGTGTGTGTGTGTGTGTGTGTGTACGTGTGTGTGTGTCTGTGTGCATGTGTTCTTGCATGTGTGTGAATGAGTTGAATACATGTTCGTGTGTGTGTGTGTGTCAGTGTGAGTGTGAGTGTGAGTGCGCTTTAACCCCCCCAGTGAAAAATGAGCTTTGGTGTTGGGGAGTGTGTGTGTGTGATGTGTGTGTGTGATGTGTGTGTGTGTGTGTGTGATGTGTGTGTGTGTGTGGAGGGGGGGGAGTAAGGCTCAGGCTGTGTGGTGCTAACAGGCCTCCAGGGAGTAGACACTTGCCTGACCATATGGGTTACCCAGAGAGAGAGAGAGAAAGAGAGAGAGGGAGGGGGGTGATATGGGGCAAGAACGTGTAAGCGAGGGAGGGTGAGAGATTGAGAATGAAATAAAGAAAAGCAAGAAAGAAAGGAAAAAAGAGAGGAAGGGATAAGGAGGAGGAAAGAAAGAGGAAGAAAGATAGAGTTGAAAGTCAGAGAGCAGTGCTAGATAGAAAGAAAGGAAAAGAGAGAGAAAGAGAGATAGAGGGAGAGATAAAAAGAGTGGTTAAGAGAGGAGTGCTAGAGGGATGAGAGGAGAGCATGGAGAGAGCTGCAGCAGAGAGGCGGATGTGCTGGAGAGGGTGTGGGAAGAGAGGGATGGAGGGAGGAGAAACAAGGAGGAGAGATAGCGCAGACAGGAGGCATAGAGAGCTGGAGCATGGATGGAGGGATATAGAGAGACGAAGTGAAAAGAGGGGTGCTGGAGAGAGCAATGAAGGGATAGAGGGGTGCAGGAAAGAGATGTGTGGAGAGAAAGAGAGATGCTGAAGAGAGGGCTGGATAAAGATGAGTGGAGAGGTAGCAGTATTGGGGAAAGTGTGGAGACAGGGGAGAGAGGGATGAGAAGAGAGGAGGGAGAGAGGAGAGCTGGAGAGAGGGATGTAGGGATAAATGAGGGATAGAGAGGGGTGCTGATGGAGTAATACAGACAGACGACTGGAGAAGTAGGGGTGCTGGAGAGGGTGATGCAGAGATGAGAGGGTGTGGGGAGAGGAGGGAGAGGGGGATGAGGAGAGACGAGTGAAGAGAGAGATGCTGGAGAGAGGGGTGAAGATATGGGAGAAAGGGATGAGAAGAGAGGAGTGAAAGAGGGGTGCTGGAGAGAGGGATGAGAAGAGAGAAGTAAGAGGGATGAGTGCTGGAGAGCTGAAGAGGGTGTGTGGAGCCGTGGGGGTTGGCTAGGCCATGGCACCTCACATTCAGCTGCTACCCACAAACCCCTGGGGCAGTGGAACAACGCCATACAACAAAGAGCACACCACAAAACAGCAGGTCCAAGACATACACACTCACATTCACACACTTGCACGTACACATGTACACTTGCACACATGTAGGCACACACACACACATGCATGCACACACAGATACACACACAGGCTCATACATGCACACACACAAGCTGATACAAATATAATTGTAGTAATGTGTGATGTGTGTTTTATAGTACTGTGTGAGTGTGTTATATAGCTGGATGATATGTGTTTTATAGTACTGTGTGATGTGTGTTATACTGTGTGATGTGTGTTATATAGCTGGATCATATGTGTTTTATAGTACTGTGTGATGTGTGTTATACTGTGTGATGTGTGTTATATAGCAGTGTGTAATGCGTTTTATGTCATAGTGTGTCATGTAGATTACACCAAGTGCACTAACTTCTGATACATGAACGACGTGAAGTCTGTTATTTTGCTTATACACAGTTAGCACACTTGCCTTATGGTAATTTTAAGTTATAATTTTTAATCGCTAAAACATACTTGTGTGTAGAACTTTTTCTGCCACAAGATGTGTCTTTTCTTAACTTACTGGAAAAACTGCTACTGTTACTAATTCCAAACTGACAGTTGCTATGGCTAAGACCCAGTTGTTACTTCCATACCTTTGGTTTCCAAGCTAGTGTTTTCAGTGTTCAATGCTTTTCACACACACACACACACACACACACACACACACACACACACACACACACACACACACACACACACACACACACACACACATACACACACACCTTTAATGACAGCCTCATCACAGTAAACTAATATTTTTCTTGGGGGATGGGGACATAACCTGCAATAGTAATATATAACTGATGAAGAAAGGTCTAACACACACACACACACACACACACACACACACACACACACACACATGCAAACACGCTTTCAACTGGACTGGGATTCATTTTGAAGAAGCACCTGCAGCTTCCTGGTATAACCTCTACTGAATTCAGACACACACACACACACACACACACACACAGCTCCCTTCCCATCAGCCTGCCCGCATGTGTCTGCCCCTCCCCTCCATTGTCAGATTCTCCACCTCCTCTATTGTGCTGTCTGATACACATCTTAATGAAAGCACCCCCCCACACACACACTTTCACACACACACAAACACACACACACACACACACACACACACACACACACACACACACACACACGCACACACACAAGGCAACTCCCACTCCGACACACATGCATACTCTATTCCCTGAGTTCGGCTTCAGATGACAAACAGCTAATTAATTTTTCTGAAGTCAGGAAAAATAAGCCTGGAGGTTAGGGATTGAGTTGTTGAGTTGGGTGTGTGTGTGTGTGTGTGTGTGTGTGTGTGTGTGTGTGTGTGTGTGTGTGTGTGTGTGTGTGTGTGTGTGTGCGTGTGTGTGTGT
>CM050217.1:32542990-32550490 GCA_027475355.1 Coilia nasus
AACCTTGAACAAGTTAGGTAGAAGTAGAAGTTTAAAGAGAAGATAAGAAAAGAGAATAGAGGAAAGAAGCAGAGAAGACGAGAGAAGAGAAGAGAAGAGAAGAGAAGAGAAGAGAAGAGAAGAGAAGAGAGGAAAGTAGAGGAGAAGAGAGGAAAGTAGAGGAGAAGACAGAACACTAGCTTAGTTGAAAATAAAAGGAAAGGGAAGAGGAAATGAGAGAAACTGAGAGGAAAAACAGAGGAGAGGGTGAGAGGAAAGGAGAGAAAAAGAGAGAAGAGAGGAGAGGAGAGAAAAAGTAAGGAGAGACAAGAGAAGACAGGGAGGAGAAGAGAGGACTAGAAAAAGAGAGGAGAGGAGAGGAGAGGAGAGGAGAGGAGAGGAGAAGCGTATTCTCCAGCTGAGGCCGCTTGGCTGCTCAGCCGCCTGGGGCAAAGAAGCTGCTATGGACTCCAGAGTCCCCAAGCACCCAGCCCAGATAATGAGACCACACACACACACACACACACACACACACACATGCACGCACGCATACACACACATGCAAACACACACACAAACACAGCACAATCACCGTTGGAGAACACACACAAATAGATACATATAAACACACACACACACATGCACACATATTTACCCCCCCACCCCACCCACCCACCCACACACACACACACACACACACACACACATACACAAAAGCACACACACAGACAAGCTGATCAGACACTGGCATATTAGCACACCTACACACACACACATACACACAGGCATGCTCAAACACACTGAGGGCACAAAGCCCAGTGCCTTATAGCCATAGCCCATCTGATGGCTGTTCTGCTCCACAGGCCCTAAAGCAGGTCTGGCTGAGGAGGGCATGCTGCATGCAGACCAGCTAAAGAACAGCCTCCACCCAAATACCACCTGCATGCAGACCAGCCTCCACCCAAATACCACCTGGATGCAGACCAGCTCAAGACCAGTCTCCACCCAAATACCACCTGCATGCAGACCAGCCTCCACCTAAATACCACCTTTATGCAGACAAGCTACAGACCAGTCTCCACCCAAATACCACATGCATGCAGACCAGCTACAGACCAGTCTTCACCCAAATACCACCTGCATGAAGACCAACCTTCACCCAAATACCACCTGGATGAAGACCAACCTTCACCCAAATACCACCTGGATGCAGAGCAGCTATAAAGACAGGCTAAAGACCGGCATAAACACTAATATTATCTGGATGAAGACAAGCTTAAGGCCACCCTCTACCTAAATTCCATCTGGATACAGACCAGCTGAGGACCAGCCTCTACCAAAATACCATCTGGATACAGACGAGCTAAAGACCAGCTTCTACCCAGTGACATCTGTGAAGGCACCACTGTGTCACAGGCAAACACATAGATATAAAGCACATTTCCATCATGAGGGAAAGCCCTGGTGTCTGCGGTAAAGGCTCCATCTCTGTAGCAAGAGCAGGGCTGTGACCCAGAAAGCCTCAGGTTAGCCCTGGAGTGGAGCTGAGACCAACTGGGACTTACAGCAACCAGGGGACATAGTAGAATGCTGCAATCAAACTGTTGAAATTTAACACACAGGTAAGGTCAGTTTAGGACTTCCCTAAGACACATAGGACCAGATTTTAAATTATTCCATGTTATGCTTGATTACCATTGTAATTTTTGTCACATGTACAAACACTGCATTGCATACACATTTCCAACATTGATTTCCTGTTTGTAAACAGTTTGGAACAGGTGTAATTTCTTTTCCACAAAACTTGCTCAAAAATGGATTCAGAATATAACTTGTATGCCTCTGTAGTTAGCCTAAATGTTCCGTTCAGGTCAGATTGTTTGCGCCTGTCTCTCACAATTCGATTAGTCATATAACTATCCTGCTGCCCTGTACCCTTTTTTTACACTGAACAGTAAGACCTAGGCCTACTCTTTTTTTCCTATCTGAAGCATTGTGCCATTGTATTGAACACTTAAATGAGTCCAATTTGTTATTCTATTACAAAAAAAACAGAGAGTTATGAGAGAGTAATGAGAGTTTAGAGAAAGACCCAACAGTTGTGACTCCTGCCATTCCTGTTCTCTTCTTTCACTTCATAGTTGTCAGTATGTTACTGTTAAAATTTGGTTATTGTCAAACTTGCGCATTTCAGGCATACGTTCCAAAATTCCACACATCAGCCTCCCTCCTGCATACTCATCAGGGCCACATCACGGACATATCAATGGCAAAATCAAGGCAAATTCAAGGCAACATCAGGGACAATTATTACGATATACTGTAAAGAGAATTCTGATATCTGGCCAGACCATAGTCAGACCATATCAGGGCCATAGTAAAGGAAAAGTGGTATTGTTGCCTAGACAGTAGCCATAAGATCCAGTCCAATTAAGGTCTGAGTCTAGTCCAGTGGTATGTGTTCTGGGATTGCCCTGTGCAGTGACAAACATGAAGGCTATGTGGTAGTGCAAGAACACCCCTCTGCCATGCAGCTCATTAATGCAAACTAACTTCATATCCACTTCCTCCTCCTTTTGTGTGTGTGTGTGTGTGCCCGTGTGTGTGTGTGTGTGTGTCCAGCTCTTGATCTTTTCTTTTGTCTGTCCATTTTCACTATACAACTTCACTTGAATGCCTGTGTTTCTGTGTGTGTGTGTGTGTGTGTGTGTTTGTGTGTGTGTGTGTGTGTGTGTGTGTGTGTGTGTGTGTGTGTGTGTGTGTGTGTGTGTGTGTGTGTGTGCGTGCCTGTGTGTGTGTGTGTGTGTGTGTGAGTGTGTGTGAAACCCAGTGTTGAAGTCCTCTGCAGTCACCTGACTCATTGAGCATGAGGAGTGGAAGATGAAATAAAGATGAAAGTAGCCATTCATCACACCTCTCACTAATTCCCCATATCCCTTGCTCTCACTCCTCTTTTTAAGTCTCTATATCCCTCTCTCTCACTAATGTTCTCTATCCCCCTCTTTATCTTTTTCACTAATTTTATCCGTCTCTCTCTCACTCACTAATTCTCTCTATCCTTTGCTCTCATCCATTTCACTAATTTTTTTATATCCGTTACTCTGTAATTCTAATTCTCTCTCAGTCTCAGCCATTTCACTAATTCTCCCTGTCTCTCTCTCTTACTCCCACTAATGCTCTCTAGCCTTTTCTCTCTTGCTCTTACTGATTCTCTCTCTCTCTCTCTCTCTCTCTCTCTCTCTCTCTCTCTCTCTCTCTCTCATGTATTCTGATTGTCCCTCTCCCTCACCCCTCTCACTAATTTCTATCCCTATCTTCCCTTCCCTTTTTCTTCCCTTTCCTTTTTGTTCTTTTGTTTCTCTTTCGTGCCATTCTGTTCTTCTTTTCTTTATTCTCATTCCTCTTGTTTTTAATGCCTTCTTTCTTTCTGTCTCCCAACCCCTTCTCTGTCACTCTTTCCCTCTCCCCTTGTGAGTCTGGTCGGTGCTGGCTTGGAGGGGTGGGTGTGGCCTGAGAGGTCTGGGCGTCGTCTAAGTCCCAGCTCATGAATATGCAGATGAGGTAGATTTTGGCCTCGTCCGTGTGTGTGTGTCTGTGTCTGTGTGGGAACGCACACACACACACGTGTGTGTGTGTGTTTGTGTATGTGAGTGTGTGTGTGTATGTGTGTGTGTATGTATGTATGTGTTTGTGTGTGTGTGTCCATAGCTGGAGGTGGAATGGGAACCAGTGGTCCTCCTTGTCTCTGTGTCGGTGCTCTGTGTCGGCTCCAGACTCTCAGCAAATGAGCCAACATCCTGCTCCGCGAGTCCACACCCAGTGTGTGTGTGTGTGTGCATGTGTGTGTGTGTGTGTGTGTGTGTGTGTGTGTGTGTGTGTGTGTGTGTGTGCATGTGTGTTTGTGTGTGTGTGTGTGTGTGTGTGTGTGTGTGCGCGTGTGCACGCCTGTCTCTGTGTCAGTGCTCTGTGTCGACTCCAGACTCAGCAAATGAGCCAACATTCTGCTCTGCTAGTCCGCACCCAACATCTCAGCACCAAAGGCCCTATGCTAATCTCTCTTTCTCTATCTCTCCCTCTGTCTCTCTCTTTCTCTCTCCATCTCTGTCTTTCTCTTCCTTTCTCTCTATTTCTCTCACTTTTATTTCCAGCCCTTTCTTTTTCTCTCCTCATTTCCAACTCAATTTCTTTCCCCCTGCTAATCTTTCCGTCTTCCCCTTCCATCTCTCTTTCTACACTTCCCCTCTTCTCCCATCTTTTTCTTCCCCATCTCTCTTCCTTGATTTGCCCCCCTCTCTTTCCTTTTCTCTGCTTTAGTGTTTGTCTCTCTTCTTTTCCTCTATCTCTATCTATCTCTTTTCCTTTCTCTGCTTTAATATCCTTCTCCCTTCTCTCCCTCTGTATCATCTCTCTTCCTCTCTCCCTTTCCCTTTCTCTGCTTCCGTATCCCTCTCTATCTCCATCCCTCACTCCCTCTTTCTCTGCCACCCTATACCTCCCTCCCTCCCCCCATCTCCCTTCCTCATGTGTCACAGGCCTGGGCTCTTTCTCTCCCTTTCTCTCTCTCTCTCTGCCGGCTGCTCCTGTTTGCCTCCGGGCCCTGCAGCCCATTTTGACAGAGGATCCCCTGATACCTGGGATTAGTGGGCTTGTTTAGATACACCAGAGGAGGGGAGGGGGATCACTCAAAAATCACACTCTCTCTCTCTCTCTCTCTCTCTCTCTCTCTCTCTCCCTCTCTCTCTCTCTGGCCGCCTGTTTTACCCTGGATCCTGTGTTCTACACACTCTCTCTCTCTGTCTCGTTTACCCTGGCTTTCGTGTCACACCAGGCTGGCATGGGACACAATCTATGTCCCATCAAACCGGTCCAGAATACACACACACTGTTAACATATGCAGTGAAATGCACTGTCTCTTCACCCAGTCTGTGTAATGATACAACACAGAGCTTAGACTAAGCAATGCAGTCCATTCTCATAGATGGATAACTGGCTCTCACAGGAAAGACACTTGTTCCCACAAAACATGTGGGACAGACAAGTCCTCACAAGACCTAGGTTTGCATAAACAGGCACACACACACACACATACACACACACACACACACACACACACACACACACACACACACACACACATACACACACACACACACACACACACACACACACACACACACACACACACACACACACACACACACACATTATTTGTCCCCCAAAACCCAGTGTGCTAATGTAAAAAAACAAAAAAAAAAACAAACAACTGCAAACAACTACGGGATGGGATACAGGGTACATTCCTGCTGCATCATAATTAGCAGATTCCCTAACGTTCCTCTGAAGAACCATAACAGATGGTTAAAGACATTGAGCATTTAAAGAAGTAATTGTAAATAATATTTCTTTATTTCATCTCTAACAAAGGCTTTATAAAAACTAATAACACACAACTACATCTTGCCAACACAAATGGAGTCTTATTTGAATGCATGTTTGAAATGTACACCTCTATTGTTAGTTTTGAATCTCTTGCCAACATATCATATTCCAGCCTTCTGATAGTCTACGCCTCGCTAAATCATCTTAGGCTTCAGCTAGACGTTGTGTAAAGATACTTTAAATGACCTCATGGTCACATTTTAGTTAAACGTAACAATAGGCTGGTAAATTGGAGTACATGTGAAATATTGTATAGAATCAGATATATTGCACAGCACCTACTGAATAATGGTTAGGGAGCAGCCCAGCAAACTGAAGTGTAAAATTCTGAGGTTATATTTGAAGATTCCAATAATGGTTTGAATACAATGGAAATCCAGACATAAGTACTGATTTTAGGATGCCCATTTATGTGATTCAATCATTTAAAAAAACAAACATTTTTATTTTTGATAGCTCCCAACATTGCATTGGCTAGTCATTACACTTCATAGAGGAGGCTTGATCACACGTGACTGCATCATGAATTTTACGGCTCTCCGCTACAGTGGCAGATGTGTGCGAGGAAGTCTTTTCTTTTACGGAGGCATTCCTGTGCGGCGTTAATGACACCTTTCTGCTCCTGTACGCTTTGAGCAGCGTTTGAACCCCCCATTAAACAGCTGACCCCTGAGCCTGAGCGAGCCCAGTCAGCGAGCTCATCGCCAGCCCACCTCACCGCCGCACCCCATCTCACTCAGAGGAAGAAGGGAGTACAGAGAGACAGAGAGAGAGGAAAAGAGAGAGGGAGAAGTGGGAGAGACGAACGACAGGAAAGCGGAGGTGATTATCCTCCGAAGTATCTTCTCAAAGGTCTTCTTCTGCAGAGGGTGAGGGGATATTTTATTCAGAGGTGTCGGAAAAGGAACTCCTCGCTTCTGGTTTGACACGGTTAGAACACGCCAGCTTTGATGAGCACCACGGAGCACACGCATCCCCCTGGGACAGGCGGTAAAAATAAACATCCATCACAACACAGCTATACCATGCCAGTCTAGGGTAACCATGGATGTGGGAGACACATGTACACTTAGGCTATGTCCACATTAATGCGGATAAATACAAATTCGCTTATCCGTAGTAAAAACAATCTCCGTCCACACTGTCGTTTTTAGAAATGTCTGCTATCAAAAATTCCGAAATGTTGTGATTGTTACGTCACTCCAGTCCCGCCAAACTCCAGTGCACCTCAATGTTTTATCCTCCATTCCAAGCCGGCGTATTCGGATCTCTCCACTTCAGCGGTCGTTTTCCAAAAGCTCCGTTTGCCGTGTTCGAATTCGCCGTGTTAATGTGGACGGGAGGCGCAAACGAATACATTATTATGCGTTTGCATATGTATCCGCATTAATGTGGACAGGGCCTTAGAATGTGGCAGACACAAATCTTTAGCATACACCAACAATGTGGCAGACACAAATCTTTAACATACACCTACGTATGGCAGACACAAGTCTTTACCATATGCCTATGATGCGGCAGGACATTCATCTTTAGCATACACCTTTAACATCACATGACACCATAGAGAAATTGGATGCCAGTCCTGAGCAGTTGTGAATGTGTGAAAGACTTACAGTGTTGCCAGATACGAATCTTCAGCTGTGATATTCATGTGTTCATAGCTGTGACGTGCATCTGTTTATAGCTGTGATGTTCATCTGTTCATAGTGGCAGACACATATTTAGTTGCATATAATCTGAGTCTAAAGGGGTTAAGTGTCATGTTAGGCCAAAATGCTGGAGAGGAGAGGGGAGGTGAAGAGAGAAGAGAGGAGAGTTGGATATAGAAATGGATGAGAGGATATTGGGGAACAGGAAATGAAAAGAAGGGAAAAAGAGAAGATGAAGAGTAGATTATGAGACAGTGAGGGGGAAAAGAGAAAGGAAGAGGTCAGGAAACCAGAAGAGTGGAGGATACAGTGCTAGAGGCCAGTTCGTCTCTTACCAAATCCAATGGGCAACTAGTCGTCTCAACAGACTCAATGGGCAACTAGTCTTCCTAACGAAGTCAATGATCAACTGGTCCTCTTGACAAAGTC
>CM050217.1:32557990-32560490 GCA_027475355.1 Coilia nasus
CAGAAAGAGCAGATAATGACAGAGCGGCCCAAGGTGAAAGCAGGTATATAAATAAATTAGAAATATAAATCAATAAGAAATACACATAAATAAATAAGCCATGTCACGGAACCTTAGTTAGAATAGAGAGAGAGGGAGAGATCAAGTTAAGTCATTTTATTTATAAGTCATTTTTTTATTCATATAGCACACTTAAACAGAACAGTAGTTGAGCCAAAGCTCTGTACAGTTAAGGTAGGAAAGCAATTATAATGTCTAAAGACCAGCCAAAGACCTACCTTAATCCTGCTTTGATTTGACCTGATTGGGTTCTGATCTGGCCTGGTTTGGCTGTGGTCTAGACCAGGTCGGATCCTACCCTGCCAGTCAACAGTTACAGTCTGGATTTAATGTTACAAAATAATTGTGCTACATTCACTACAAAGAAGCTATCTACTGATCTGCGAGGAAAGGTAAAACTGTGCCACTAAATTAAGATGAAATATTCACATTGCTGCACTTTCTCAAAATATGAAATAGCCTATATGAAGATTTTACATGCATTGAAAGAACAACAAAGCAAATTAGTTTGTTTAAAACTGCTGACAATCTGAAAAAGTGTTTATGTGCAGATAATGAACTGCTCTCAATACATTTCACACCAGAGTTTGTATATATACATGCATAAATGTATGTGCATGCATGAATATTGTTTTTCTTGCACGCTCTATTTTGCTTCGGACGGTAATATCTTACTCACATAGGCAAGGGGTTTAAAATGACTTCTTTCTGCTCACCTCCCCTCACTGAACACAACCATTTAAGAGAGTTTTTATTCGCCTTGCGAAAACTTAATGGCACCAAACTTACCTACCAACCATCTTTCTCTCACAGACAGCCCAAATGAGGAGAGAAGGGACACACACAAACACATACATAGAGAGAGACAGAGAGAGAGAGAGAGAAAGAGAGAGAGAGAGAGAGAGAGAGAGAGAGAGAGAGAAACTAAGAAAAACTTAAGACTCAAGAGTTGTAATGAGAAAAGAGGAATCAGGCACTTTGACTTCACAGGAGAAGACAGTTGAAACAGCCCCACTAAGAGAAGCCCATCAGTTTGGCCATTATCCCTCTTTTATTTGCAAAAGAGTGAAGAACGAGACATAGAGAGAGGGGAGGGGAAGAAAAACTTGTGTAACTCAGAGCAGTATTTTAACAATCACAGTGATTAATGAAGAGATGTCTGTCTTTGAAACTACTCTTGAAAGTCTTCATTTTCTCCATAATGTTACATTTCAAGATCATTACCAGTGGCCTGTGAATGATCGCTGAAGTCTTCAGTTGAAAAAGAAAAAAAGATGTTCTCAGCCTATCACGGAATAAAATTATTTGTCCAAGTCAAATAAATATGCATCCTTTCAGACAAAACAGTTCAAGGTTCTTCACTTGAGGCATGGAACACAAGAACTGATGACCAATAATAATGTAAAACAACTCGTCTTACTAATTAGCGAACATTAAATTAGCGTAGAGTGTGTGTGAGTACTGTTGAATGCCCTAATGGACATGTGTATATTGCTTTGGTTGGAACTTGAAGATGTTCCACCTTTCATCCAGAAGCCTTCTTGAGTTCTGGCCTGATGATGGAGAACCAGGAGCTATATCTCTAGATGGGGAGGATTTCTTTCAGTTCTTTATTCTACAAATGAGAACCCTGCTTGTAGCTGGGGAGGATCTGATGTCTGTGTAGATTCTGTATAGATAGTGTGGATCTATTTCAGTTCTTTATTCTGCACCAGTGTTTGCAGTGGTTCCAGTGGAATCCTATAAGCTGAGCGGCCATCTAACAACCACACACATAATGTGACTGACACACACACTGGGGATGCCTCGTGTACAGACCACTACTGATGAGGTGTGTGTGTGTGTGCGTGTCGGTGTGTGTGTGTAAGAGAGAGAGGGAAAGAGAGTGTCTTTCTTTTTTTGTTCACGTGTGTGTCTGTGTGTGTGTGTGTGTGTGTGTGTGTGTGTGTGTGTGTGTGTGTGTGTGTGTGTGTGTGTGTGTGTGTGTGTGTGTGTGTGTGTGTGTGACAAGTAAGAGGGGGGACTGCTGGATTCTCTCCAAATCCACTCTAAACCCCTTGGCTGTGGGATGAGAGATGGACTCAACCCTACAAATTGAGACACATGGCTAACAAGGCTGCTCTACACTGATAAATACACACACATTGCTTTTCACACACACACACACACACACACACACACACACACACACACACACACACACACACACACACACACAGTGTTTTACATAGACTCACATACACACACAAACAGACATAGACACGTAGACAGACAGACAGGCACACACACAGCCGGACATGCAGGATCAGGTGCGGGCAGACTCAGACTCCTTGGGCCAGAGGTGCCTTTGCTACTTATTAACCTGAAAGTCCCTTCCCTAAACCATCCATAACCATTCTTTCCCTCTCCCTCTCCTTAAAGCAGCACTATTCAACTTTTT
>CM050217.1:32562990-32580490 GCA_027475355.1 Coilia nasus
TCCTAATCTGTTTTTTCTCTGTGTGTGTTTTTTTGTGTGTGTACTGTATGTGTGTGTGTGTGTGTGTGTGTGTGTGTGTGTGTGTGTGTGTGTGTGTGTATATGTATTGCCTGAAAAGCGTCTGAGTGTTAAGAAGAGTGCTATATAAAACGTATGTATCATTATTATTTATTATATTAGTATGTACTACTGTCTTGTGTATGCCTTGGTAGATATCAGCATGTGCTTCTGTCTTGTGTTAGTTACATGTTTTTAGTTGGATTTTGGTACGTTCAGATTGACTTTTCACACCAAGTCACTGCTCATTTTAATTAGATTGTGTTCTGTTTTCAGAATAACTATGATAACTCTCTGAGTAAAAGACTTGACGTGTGCATTACTTTGGATCAGGATCAATAATTAATTGCATGTGGTTAACAAATGAATTTACTTGACTTGATTGAAAAAAAATTAATAAAATAACATAAAATAACAGAAATGGCTAACACTTCATCTAAGAGTCTAAGCATAAACTTTAACTACACTCGCGAAGTTAAGACAGGCAGGTTCACTGATGGATAATGTATCTCTCTGTACATTTGATCCATCTCGTTGGAGATGAGACAACATCAGATAGATATACTCAAATCTTACATTGTAAATTGGTCTAAACAGTGGAAAATAACTCAAACAGCTTTCCAGCTGTGCCTGAGAATAACATATGTGTAGACCAAACAAGGTGCTCCTTCTACTTGTTTCTCACATCTGTGAACTTACACAGCATTCCGTGTAGCAGTTAGAATAACATGCTGAAATTTAATCTTCACTAGGCCTTACCATGAACTATCCTTTACTGAAAAGACACTAAAGAATATATGCAGTTAGTATTCATTTGACAGTCTAAAAGAATTCATAAAAATCATATAGAATTCTACATTTTAAAATAATAATGGTTCCACAGTAACACATATAAAATGTAATATCAAAATATGCAATGCAACAGTGAACATGTGGCTCTTATGTCATATATGCCTAATGCATATCTGCTGTGAGTTAAGTGTTTTGTCTCCAGGAGATAAAGGGATAGCAAACTTTGCTAGTTATGCTGTTGACAGCATCCCAAATGAAATCCTCCCCAGCCTCTGTGCTGGCAGCTGACACCCCAGATGAGCATCAAAGCCAGAGGGGACCCAACCCCCCCTTGCCCCCCCACACTGATCTCCCTGTCTCCACCAGCCCCAGACGGCAAGCCTCGTGTGTCCCTTGTGGCTGCATGGGGATCTGGCTGTCGTCATTACTGGCCTGGCCTGTCCAAGCCATCCACTGAGGGCAGCAAACAGGCCTTCAAACAGGCCCACACTGTCCCCATACACACACACATACACACACATACATGCTGTCCCCATAAGTACACACACACACACACACACTGTCCCCCTAAACACACATACATACACACACACTATTCCCATACACACACATACGCACTGTCCCCAGAACACACACACAAACACACACACACACACACACACACACACACACACACACACACACACACACACACACACACACACACACATACAGTAGAATTTTGGGTGGACTGCTGGTTCAGGCTCTTGCTGGTGCTCAGCCACTGCACACACACACAGACACACAGACACACACACATACACACACACACACACACAGACAAACACACACCCACTATTTATCTTAGACAATAACTCTGTAGCCTAACTCGGTGTTTGTATGTAGTGCAACAGTGCAATACAGTTTACCCAATAGAGGAAATTTTACAAACTCGGCAAAGAGAGTATGCTATTTAACTAGCCTATGTAACAGATATTTAACAAGCACTACTTGTTACAGATCCTCCTTTATAGGCTCTAAAGGGGTGCATGTCTGCATTTCCTATCAGCAAATTTCTGAGCATTTTCTGAGTAACATTACAATTGATGCCAATGACGACCAGACCACTTAAATATCCCTGTCCCAGTAATAAATGCAAAAAAATCTTTTAACACATTTGAGTCAACAGAATCAACTGAAAGTAAGGAAAATTTTAGGAGTAATCCTGAGATGTTATGATACCTTTTTTAAAATTACTGTCATGGAGAAGCCTTGACATCTCAAAGACAACTGAATGTGAGGACAATTTTTGGAGCTCATGATGTAACGGCACCAAAATCCATTCATCATTTTATATAGTATAGTTCTGTTTCTCCTGTTATTCTTCTCACTACATAACTAATAGTGGATTTCTCTCACAGCAATCACCAAATAAACACTCTGACATTAAAAATAGTAGGCAAACTTCACTGCACCAACTGATTGCTTATCTTTAGTTGTGGTAACTGGAGCTAGTGTTACCTGGATATGTGCGTATAGGCATGCAGCAAGGGCTGACTGCTGTAAATTTAGCTATATTTAAAAACTTAAATCTTAAACACAGGCATTTCTGCAAATGGTGTGTGAGATTTATGTCGCAGTCTCTTCTTTTCTGCTCCGAATTCATGATGCCCTCTCAAAGCCAAGTCCAAACATCGTTGCCTATCAAACTTGAGCTTGTTCAAAAAGAACATACCATTTTGAGATGGGGTGGGGGTCACCATGTGGAGTTTGGAGAGGGAGCAGCACCAACTATAGGCTTAATTTATTTTTTTACTCAAATATAGTAGTTTTGCATTGTTGATATCTATTAACACAGCACATATTTTTAGTTTCGAATAGGCCGCCATTATGACTGTTATGGTGTTTTTTCATTACCCAGATTTTTTTTGGTGCCCCCCTGGTGTGTGTGCATGATGCATGTTTTGGTAGTGCTTGCCCTGCACGCACAGAAACAGACACACATATACAAACACACACATACCTAGGCACATGCACACACACACACACACACACACTGACACACACAAGCTCTATCTCTCTCTCACACACACAGACACACAAAAAAACACACACAGATACACAGGCACATGCACACACACACACACACACACACACACACACACACACACACACACACACACACACACACACACACACTTTGTCTTACTCCTGCCCCCCGCCACACACACACACGCATACGCGCGCGCGCACACACACACCCCTTGATGCCCCTGGGGGGGTTGTTTGGAGGGAGCGCCGCGGGGCAGCTTGGGGCAGCTCAGGTCCTGGATGTTTCTGTGACGCCGTCAAAAGTGAATGCACCAGCTCCCACAGAACACAGCCGAACGCAGCACACATGAACAGACCAAAAATAAAAAACACACTTTACTTTCTTACAAAACAATAAAGCACACTTTACTTTCTTACAAAACAATAAAACACACTTTACATTGGCTTTACATTGGTACAAAATAACAGACTCATAATTCATGTTCATTAAAAAAACAAAGATAAATATCAATGTCTTTTGTATTTTTCTTTTAATATTATCATTGTACTTCCACTGGCTTTAGAGGGCATTAAGATAAAAAGTACAGGGTTAATAATTCTGTCGATAACACAAACAGAGCCAAATGAGGAGCACTGGCTGGAGAGCAGGAAAGCTAGTAGGCACATTAATAAATGGATTTGTCTCCTGTCCTCTTCACAGAGTCTGTTTGTGATTGGCTGTGATCAGTAGCACACTATGTGGTGATCTGGACATTTGATGAGAACTGGTCTGGTGGTCGTCTGGACATTTGATGAGAACTTCTGCCATGTACTAGTTGGACAGGAACTCAATGCTGGTTGGATAGGAACTCAGCCAAGGGTCTTCAGGAGAAACCAGAGTGTGATTGGACCTGGTAGAGGTATGTCAGAAGAAAACCCATTGTGTGAGTGGAACTGACACACTTCAAGAGATGGTGGTGGTCCTGTAAGAATTTGAGCCTAAATGAGGCTGATTTCACAAAGAGAAACGTGACCTGCTTAAAATGTGAACGGTTAGGGAGTTCCGTTACATTACAATACATTACACTTAGCAGACACTATTATCCAAAGTGACTTGTGAATTGGTCTTGACATTGGAGAGTTGCAGGTTTGATTCCAGTACCAGTAATAGTACCAATGTGGGTGGGGGAATGAATACCATAACCAGTGCTCTTCTGCACCCTGCAACCTCAACTATGGCTAAAGTGCCCTTGAGCAAGGCATCTAACCCCACATTGCTGCAGGGGACTGTCCCTGTACCTAATTCACTGTAAGTCGGTCTGGATAAGATGTATGTATGTAATGTAATGAATGATCTCAAATTAGACAGACAGACAGACAGACAGACAGACAGACAGATAGATAGATAGATAGATAGATAGATAGATAGATAGATAGATAGATAGATAGATAGATAGATAGATAGATAGATAGATAGATAGATAGATAGACAGACAGACAGACAGACAGACAGACAGACAGACAGACAGACTGTATGCACAATGCTGTTCTCATCAAACCGTAGTCTGTATCGCTGTGTGCATGTGCTTTATGTGAGTGTGTGTACATGCCTGCCTGCATATGTGTGGAACACTCAACTGTGTGTGTGACAGTATTTGAGGGTGCTCATGTGCTTCCAGGTAAGTAAGTGTGTGTGTGTGTGTGTGTGTGTGTGTGTGTGTGTGTGTGTGTGTGTGTGTGTTCATGTGGTAAGTGGGTGGTTGTGGTTTCATATGTGTGAGTGTACGCACTCATGTTCAAGTGTGTGAATGGGTTTGTTTGTTTGAATGTGAGTGCACATGTTCACGTGCATGCATGCATGTAAGACTTTGTGTGTATGTGATTTCACGTGTGTGTGTCAGTGAAAGTGTGTGTACACACTCACATGCATGCATGCACACAAGTGTGTATGTGTGTGTGTCTGTGCATGGGCTCATGTGTGGAAGTGACTGTGGGAGTGTATGTGGGCATTCTTAGTCATGTGTGTAAATGTGTGTGTGTACATGGATTCATGTGTCTAAGTAACTCTGTGGAAGTGTGTAAGAGTGTGTGTGTGTGTATCTGTGTTAGTGCTCACTCTCTCACGTGGTGTGTGTGTGTGTGTGTGTGTGTTTGCTCACTGTGCATGTGTGTGTGTGTGTGTGTGTGTGTGAAAGCCCTGGTGCCAGTCTCCAGACACAATCACCCAGATTTGCATTCCACTCTAACAGGATAGTGCCCAAAGTGGTCTGCAGGGGATTAAGAGCCTCTGCACAGGGTTAACCCTCTCACTCCCACACAGTCTGACCGCACCGCCCGCTTCACTCACCGCCTGCATCCATAAACACATGAGCCTGATATTTCATTGAAAATTAGCCCACTGAATCTAATAGCTAATAGCTAATAGCTAGCTCAATCTAATAACATCCTCATTGTTTGACCTTGATTTATAGACAACTTTAAACAAAAGAGCTGAAAGTATCTGCTTGATTGGCACGTTAGTATTCAACCTCACTTTTCATAATCAAGGGATAAAAGTTTCAGTGATTTAGATTTTAAATGTGTGATCTTCACATGAAGGTGGTGGAAATTTTAAAATCTATCACATTTTGAATGGCCTACTGTATGGAAGTCACACACATGTCGCAAATATAGTAAATATGTTTTGGTCATATGTGACATGTTAAAAAATTGAAACCTGACAATTTCTGCATTTTGTCCTCAGCTCCAGAATCCTCCTCTGTGCCCCGTTGTCGCAAAACATTGTACACACTTAACACAAATATAGTCATTATGACAAGCATACACAGACAGACAAAAGCATCCGCACAAAAGAACATCCAGTGTGGGTGTCATCACGGCATATAACATATCACTGGCTATCATCCTACACAATCCTTCTATTACGACTCTTTTCACTTTTCACTCACACACACACACACACACATTCTCTCACTGCCTCTATCACTCTCAAACACTTACTCATTCACATACACACACTTGTGCATACAGTTCCGCATTTACACACACCCTTACTCGCACACACACACACACACACACACAAGTAAGCGTACCCTTCACCTCATGTTAAAGACCTTCCCTCTCCCTAACTCCCACCCCTCTTAGGAGCACAACCTTGGCCATTAAGCATTTCCTGTTAGCGACCGGTGAAGGGGGTGGGGGGTGGGCAGGTACACCACAACGCGCTGCAGCAGCGCTAACTACAGAACGCACCCCTCGCAAAGTTCTGCGTCCTTGAAGTGCAAGTTGCGGGGGGAAAAGTCACGCTAATTGACAGCGGCGAGGCCCCGATTCAAATGAGCCCGTAATGAAACCAAGACTAGAAAGAGCGCAGCGCGGTGCAGAGCGGGGGTAACCTGTGTCGGGGCTAAACTTCTAACCTTTCAGTCGGCGAGCTGGGTCCTTTGATGTGCCGGCCTCTTTTTCACGGTGCTCTTTTTGGGGTATGAAAAGCCCATTTGGAGAACAAAGGCAGGCGCACACATCTGTAATTTGTCTCTCACACAGGAACAAATGCCCATCGCAAAAAAGTTTAGTTTTCCACGAGAGAGAGACAAAGCTGAATAAAACTGAATATGAAGGCTTGTGGTGGAAGGGATTGAAAGAGAGCAAGAGAGAGAAAGAGAGAGAAAGGGAGATAAAGAGAGAAAGCGTGTGGGGGGGGGACAGAGAGAGAGCAAGAGAGAAAGAAAAAGAGAGAGGATGATCTTTGTATTCTGTATGTAAACCTAGTGTTTTAATGTTCTGAGATTGAACTCAATTGGACAGTCAGGGAAGGAGGAGAGATAGAAAGAGAGATAAAGAATAGAGAGAGGAATAGAGATAGATAGATAGATAGATAGATAGATAGATAGATAGATAGATAGATAGATAGATAGATAGATAGATAGATAGATAGATAGATAGATAGATAGATAGATAGATAGATAGATAGATAGATAGATAGATAGGAGAGAGATGATTAGAGAGGAGAGAGAGGGTGAGAGAAAAGAGATGAAGAAACAGAGAAAGAGAGAAGAAGAGAGGATAGAAGAGAAAGAAAGGATAAGAGAGCGGAGGAGGAGAGAAACAAGCAGAGAAAGAAGAAAACAAGGGGGTTGAAAGAGTGAACAAGGAGTGAACCAGCGAAAGGGAAGTAGAGAGAATGAAGGAAGGAGAGAGAGAGGGAGGGGGGTGAGAGAGAGGTTGAAGGAGTGAACCAGCGAGAGGGAAGCAGAGAGGAGGAGGGGGGAGAGGGGGTGGTTATAATGTAACACCCAGAGGACAGGGAGATGAGTGAGAATTGAAAACGGTGGCGAGAACCAAGCTACCAAGGCTGCTTCCTCCTGTTCACACACACTGCAGGTACAGGAGGGACCTGAACAAAAATACACACACACACACAGACACAGACACACACACACACACACACACACACACACACACACACACACACATACACACACACAGAAAGATACACATATAACATCTTCATATTTTGAAGTTTTAAGTTTTACACAAATCACTATGGATGCTGCTTTCACATACTCCAGTTTCTGAGCACAGATGCAGCACCTGTGCCGTAATTGGAGTGCGTTTGAAATAAAAATCTATGAACAAATGTTCATAAACCAAGACAGGATATTTGATGTCTGCGTAGTGACATCGTCTCCGTATCAAGGCCACACAACTGACTGTGAGATGCCCGGTCCCAATTGCAGAAGAAAAAAATGTCTACAGTGAAGCGCTGAGGAAGCTTTACCGATTAGGTCCACTTCTTTAACACACACACACACATACACACGCGCGCGCAACCACACACACACACATGCATACACAGACGTGTGCACTCACACACACACAAAAACACAGGCACACACAAACCTACACACACACACCTTTAATGATTTTAAAACAGGCGTCCATCAATAACAAAATCTGCATTTTGTAGAAAAAAAATCGGCCTCACCAAAAAAAAAAAAAAAAAACTAAACTTCAATATCTTTTTGATCTTGCTCTATTTTAATTGTGCCCGGCATGAAGGTATAAACAGACAGCACTCGTTCCACGGCTAATAGGATTTGGGTTGGGGTGGGGAAGAGAAGGGGTAGGAGGGTTATGTAGAAACACACACACACACACACACACGCACACACAAAGTGCCAAGAAAAGATCTCTAAGGAGTACACTGCTGTAATTATGAAAGGAACAAAGCACAAGAGACCAAAAACACATGAAAGGGAGGAAAACATACAACCTAATCAACACACACACACACACACACACACACACACACACACACACACACACACACACACACAAGCGCTGATGAGAGAGAATACACACATGAACACATGCTCGCACAATGATGAGACTTACACCTGAAGCCTTTGGTGCAGTGTTTTGTATTATAATTTAGAGTGAAGTCAAACAGGCACACCACTACAGTACTGTACTACAGCTGTGTCTGAGTGAGAAGACAAACTTAATTTGGCACATTTTTCATAAATGAGTGTAAACCCCTGATAGATATTGTTTTGGGACAATGACACCTCTTTTTCTCTCTTTAAATGTTAAGTTACACTTTATTTTACTGTTACATCAATAAGGTACAGTGTAACAAAGTGTGTAACAAAATGTAACGTTATATATTTACACTCTACCATTGGGTTAGTGTGAGGTATGTAATGGAGGAGGCAAGTACATAATATGTAGATACACTAAAAAAAGAAACTATAAAGTGTTACCAAATATTACATTGAATAGTAGGTGTTAAATAATTGTAAATAACTTAAGTATCAAAAAGCAAGAGGAAACAGGGTATACTACACATAGAAAATGACTAAAGTACAATAACTAAAGAAAAACATGCTGACATTGTTTGAATTCTTTTGTCCAATGACACAGCAATGAGTAAAGTAAAGTCATATTTATTTATATGTTTATTAATAGATACATATTCTAATAAATTGCATTATAAGATGGACATATAATGATGCAATTATGGGTTAAATCATCTCTATGATGATGGTCAGCATTATGAGATTCACATCACAGCAAGAGCCTGTTAAACACTGTTATGGTCTTACATACTGATGTCTTATGGAAATCAGTATGATGTGCTACCTTTACATCAGGCATCTTAGCATAAAATGACATGATTTAGGTATCTCTCTGACAATTCCTCTTTCTCCCTGTAACTCTTTACACCATCACCATGAGCTAAACTGCACCTGCTAGTTACTGCTCCTGACACGTGCCTATGTATGGATGGGGTTATAGATCTGAGATGTGCGTGGGCATATGTATTTGTAGGGGGTGGGGCTATGTACATGGGCGGAGTTAAGTACATATGGTTTGGGATATGCATATGTGGGAGGGATTATGTACATATGATGGGGTTATGTATATATGGGTGTCTGAGGTATTGGTGGGGTTATGTATCTGACATATGGGCATGGCTATGCATATAGGCAGAGTTTTGAGTCTGAGGTATGGGTGAGGTTATGTATGTATGGGTGTGGTTATATGTCTAGGGTGGGGTCATGTATCGAGGTATGGGCAGGGTTATGTGTCTGTACTATGGGCGGGGCTATGCATATATGGGTGCGGTTATGTATAGTGGTGTGGGCGGGGTTATGTGTCTGTGGTGTTCCAGGCACAAGTTGTATGCAGTGCAAAAGAAGGGGTTGTGGCAGTAAGGCATTCAGTGCTTGGAGAAAAAATATATATTAGAGGGTTTAAGGAGCTTCTCTTATCCCCCCCCCTCTCTTTCTCTCTCTCTTTATCTGTCTCGCTTCCTCTATCTCCTCCTCTCTCTCCAGCTCCCTCTCTCTCTCTCTCTTTCTGTCTGTATTTCCTGGCTGTGGAGGCATGGGTGAGTGTGTTGAGCGGGTACCCAGCACTCACGCCTACCCCTCCAGGTCCTCGCACCCTGGCATCCACCCCTCACGCAGAGACAGGCAGCAGGCCCACAATGGCAGCCCAGCCAGCCGCCACAGCCTCTCTTTGTCAGGCAATTCCAGAACTTTCATGCTCCCTATTTGTTAGGTCAAAGATTAAATTGCTGACCCTCCCCTCCTCTCTTACTCTTTCTCAGACTTTCTCTCTCTCTCTTAGCTACCCCCCCCCCCCCCCCCCCCGCCCCACCCTTTGCAAAGTTCACCCTCCCTCTCCCCCAAAAAAGTAAAAGCTTGTCTTGGGGGTCTTGTATTTACATGGATTAGGCGTCTTTCACAGGGAAGAAAAGAAACTGGTTCCCAGTCAAAGCGCCTGCACTGGGGGGACTGCCACGGTATTCAGAGAGAGACAATGACCATATTGTGGTGACCTGAAAAGGGGGGGGGGGGGGGGGGGGACTTGGCGTGGAGGGAGTGGTGGTGGTGTAGGGGGGAGTTTTGGGGGAGCTGGAGACTAAAAGAGAAAGGTCCCCCTCCTTTGCACCAGTCCCTTTCGCCATGCCAGAGAAGGGTGCCTCTAACCCCCCACCCCCACCATACCCCCAAACCCTTACCACCAACAGCAGAGCAAACAAAGCATGCCCACTGTGAACTAGATGAAGATGTCAAAAGCTTTCAGGCAGGGGTGGGGTGTGTGTGTGTGGTGGTGGTGGGGGGGTATATGTGGTAGGGGTTAGAGGGTTGGTGTGTGTGTGGAGGGGGGGGGGGGGGGGGGGGGGGGTTAGGGGATATACCAACAAAAACCAGTGAAAGGGCCCTTTTTCTGTCCAATGGGCAAAGCCCACTAAGTCTACATTTCCTCATCAGCTTCCCTTCCTCTGCATTCTCTCTATCCCCTCTCTTTCACTCTCCCCATCTTTCTCTCTATCCCCTCTCTTTCACTCTCCCCATCTTTCTCTCTATTCTGTGTCTTTCACTCTCCCAGTCTTTCTCTCTAACCCTCCATTCTTGTTCCTCTTTCTCTGCCACCGTCTTTTTCACTCTCCCCATCTTTCTCTCTCCCTGCCAGTCTTTTTCTTTAAAGCTTGGTTTGGTTGTCATTGCAGTCACCAATGGGCCCCGACCCTTTCATACTGGTGCTCGACACACGACAATCTTCTCTTCATCAGGGGTGTCATAATGCCACAGTAGTCAAACAGTTCAGAAAACCTTGCGTTTCAGAGGAGTGAAACATGAGTGATTTGCAGGTTTACATCTTCATTTGGCATTTGGGAATCAAATGGGGTAAATCCAAAAGTTTCAGGTCAGTATGTCTATTTGTTTTGTTTCCAGCAGTATTTAAGCCTATTTATGTCAAAAGTTTTTCAGAAAAAGGTTATGAGTGATGGCAGTGCGATAGGACAAGCCCCCCCCCTTTCTTCTGACCCTGTTGTTTTTGCTGTCTCCATCTCTCTCACTCACTATATCTCTCATTCTATTTTCTCCCTCTGTCTCTCTCAATCTCTTATTTAATATTCTTTCTCTCTCTCTCTTGCTCTATTTTTCTCTTAATCTCTCATTTCATCTCCTCTCTCTCTCTCTCTCTCTCTCTCTCTCCATCCATGACTGCAGTGTTGTGTTCAGTGTCTCAGGTCAGTGAGATGATCAAGACCAAACACACACTCAACTCACACACTCACTGGAACATCCATCTAACCAGCAGTTAAGGCACACACACACAAAACCACAGATAAACTTTCTCTCTCACTCTCTCTCTCTCACACACTCACACACACACACACACACACACCCACACACACACACACACACACACACAGATCACAAACACAGGTTCAAAAGCTACCTTCAGTGGTAGGATGCATACACAAAATATATTGCGCACACACAGTTACAAAAACACACTGCTAAAAAATTGTCCAGTAATAGACGAATCTCATTCTTTCTCGGGTTGCATGCAATATGTGGCATCCGTCTTCTTACGGCAATAAAAGGCCAGTTCCTTGTCTGTCAGTGTCACCCATTCCATTGCAATTATTGCCTTCATGCAAATGTGCCTGTCAGTTTGTCCGCCACCGGACGGA
This sequence comes from Coilia nasus, assembly GCA_027475355.1. Classification (NCBI taxonomy): domain Eukaryota; kingdom Metazoa; phylum Chordata; class Actinopteri; order Clupeiformes; family Engraulidae; genus Coilia; species Coilia nasus. The sequence continues at coordinate 32,574,848 of CM050217.1, forward strand.
CTGTGGTGTGTTGGTGGCGTTTGTGTGGAGGTTACATCAAAGGGAAGAGGGGATGCAGGGACGAGCGTACGCAGGACAACCTCCAGCTTTCGCATTCATCAGGTCACTGCCAAATCAGATCGCAGTCAGTAAAACACCACACAATGAGCATCAGTGCTCTCTGCCTAATTGCTATCCACCATATTGGGGCAGTGGTGACCTGGCGGGTTGCAGGTTCGAATACCCAAGTTTAAGGACCTGTGACCTCAGGTTGCAGGTTCAAATCCACCAACTGCCAGAAGGGCCACTGAGGTACCCTGAGCATGGTACCATCACCACACACTACTCTCTGAGGGTCATTGTCATGGCTGCCCCTGCTCACGTTTAGGTTAAAGGCATAGGTATGCATTTTCGTTCTGTGTGATCACAATGACAAATGGGATTCATTTTAACTTTCATTCCCCAACACACACACACATACAAAATAGAAGCAATAAGAGTGAGCATGAAATAAAAATTGTGTTAATTTAGCAAATATTTAACATTAAACACACATGTATACTGTCTCCTATAATCTTTCCTTCCATACAACAGCAAAACCCACCTAAGGTGTCATTCACCACACAGATAAACAAACTCCTATAAGTCATTGTCATTGAATCATCAAATCATTTGTTTTCACCTGCTCCAGTAAAATAAATACCATCAGCATTACAAGTAGGAAGAGGGTTAGAGGGATGGACCCCCCGATGGTACCCCTCACCCCCTACCCCCCTCCCCCTGAGCCCTCTCCTCCCCTGTCTTCTCCTCCCCGCTCCTTCTCTCCTGGGGCAAAACCAACAGAGCAGGCAGGAAGTCTTTAAAAGCCTGGCGTCCCTGTGTAGGCTACTGAAAGAGTGGCGCGGAGAGGGGGCCAGAGAGCAGGGCCCCGCCGCATTCACATGCTAATGGACACGCCAGTCCAGCCGCTCTGATTAACTCCCCTCCAGTTAATAGACACCCTGTTAGTGGAGATTTATCCTCTCCAGCTCAGAGCAGAGGAGAGGAGAGGAGAGGAGAGGAGAGGAGAGGAGAGGAGAGGAGAGGAGAGGAGAGGAGAGGAGAGGAGAAGAGACGAGACGAGAGAGAGAAGAGGAAAGCAGAGGAAAGGAAAGGAGAGGAGAAAAAATCAGAGGACAGGAGAGGAGAGCAGGGGAAAGGGAAGAAGAGGAGAGGAGAGGAGAGAAAAGGGGAGAAGGAGGAAGGAGAAGAGTAAAGAGGAGAGGAGGAGAGAGAGGGGAGGAGAAGAGTGGGATGAGAGGAGAGGAGGAGGGAACTGAAAGAGAGAAGAGAAGAGAAGATAAGACAAGAGAAGAGAAGTGAAGAGAATAGAATGGGAAAGGAGAGGAGAAATGAGAGGTGAAAAGAGAGGTGAAAAGAGAGGTGAGGGGAGTGTAAAAGAGAGGAGAGGAATTGAGGAGACAGGAGAGCACCTTAGGGGAGCATGAAGGAGAGAGGAAAGAAGAGAAGACGAAGAGGGGGGAGAAGAAAGAGGAGAGGAAGTAAAAGAGAGGAGAAGAGAGGAGGCAAAAGAGGGGAGGAGAGGAGGAGAAGAGGAGAGGCAGAGACAGAGGAGGAGAGAAGAGCAGAGGAGGAGAGAGGAGAGGAGAGAGGGGAGAGGAGAGGAGAGGAGAGGAGGAAAGAGAGGACATGAGGAGAGAGAGGGGAGGAGAGGAGAAGAGAGGAGAGGAGAAAGAGGAGGAGAGAAGAGAAGAGGAGAGGGGACAGAGAAGGGTGGGAAGGACTGTGGGTGAGCGTTTCCAGCATGGCCTCTACAGAACATAATGCAACAGTGCTGCTTGTGCACTAATCTGGCCTCCAGATTTGGATAAGACCACTGGCCTTACAAGAGACAGAGACAGAGGGGAGAGAGGGAAAGAAAGAGAGAAAAGGCATTGACAGAGAGACGGAATAAGAGAGTGACAGGAGGGAGGAGAGGGGGAAAGGTTAGGTGGTGTGTGGAAGAGAGCGAGTGAGAGAGAGAGGGAGCGAGAACAAGTAAAAAAGGGACAAAAGCCTATAAACCGTCCTGCTTCTCTATTCATTGCCTCTCTTTTCTTCTGCACTAAAGGGAAAGCGCTCAGCAAACGCATCACAAAACAAAGTATCTGTCCCCACACTTAGCACAACACGAGGGGTGTGGCCTACTGACCTCATGAATGCTGATTGGGCAAGTGGCCAACCTCCTTTTTACTCTCAGCGTTGTTGACAGACTTCATTCTGACCGAGAGCTTTTGCCGCCTTTTTAAAATCCTCGCAGCCTTGACCAACACAGGGACAGGGAGGCGCAGGGTGACTGCCATACCAAAGGATGCTGAAAGTTTACACTGGCCCAAAAAAACTCCAAAACTGTGTTAACTTTGTGTCCATGTCCAAGTGTCCATGCCCCCTCCCCCCACACACACATACACACCCCACCTCCACCCCAAAAAACCTGTGGGCAACTCAACTGCAATCCTGGTGTATTTCCGAGGCGACAGGAAACAGGCAACTAACAAGCAACTAGCTGTCTGGCTGGAATGGCCGCCTAGCCGAAAGCTTAATTATGAGGCTGGTGCTGACCAGCAGAGGGTGTTCGCTTGGACAAGGGGGTGGAGTGGGACAGCTCAGACAACTAGCAGTAAACAGGCAGCGAGAGCGATGAGAGGTGACACAGCACTGCGTCTTGCTCGCTCTGCCATTCACATTATCACCCCCACCAGTGGAGCCCCTAGCCAAACAATACATACAGTCCTGGTGGTCAGAGACTGATCCATTATTCCCTTCTTATGAAACACATAGCTACTCCAAGTTTGAGAGAAGTCAATAACAAAATCACCTCAAAACAATCGAAATAAGCTTTAAGGAAAAGTGCAGTTAAAAGTAGAACTGCTATGGTGCAGTTTTAGTGCCCATACACCAAAACTAGTAATGACACAAATTATATAAAAATCAAAATTACTAAACATCAATAAGGTGGTTGTAAATACCAGACCATAGCACAAATCCAAGCAATTGCATTATGTCATTACCAGAAGTCTCAAAGGCTCTCCATGGCATACCCTATACACTTTTTTTTATAATATGCCTGATATTTGTCTGATTGTCTGATTTGTTTATCATCCTACATGGACTGAGCCTGACGGGCCACGACATGGGAACATGGTAACCGCAAGCCATGCGGTAAACAGACCTACAAACAACTCTGGGACGGCAGCTGCAGAGACTTCAGCGTGTCGGTCTTTTTGGTGCTCATCATCATCATCAGAAGCTCCGTGTCCCTGCATCATTTATGGCCATGTTGCGTCGTATGAGGTAATCGGTCGCAACTCTCATCTCCATCAAGGAAAGCATCTGCACTTTTCACCCGAAATGAGTGAGTTTTACACAGCATGCTAATATCACAGGAGACTGGAACACGTGCAAAAACAAGAGCAGCACCCTCAAACGCAGGGCACAAACAGCGATAAGTCGTCCTGGTGACAGGTACATACGCGTGTTTGATAACAGCATCAAAAGGCGCAATATGTGTTTTGCATGACATTATTTATAGCACATTAACTGTCTTTGTGTAAAATGGCTATTTTTTTCCACACAGGCCTCCTAAATGAGAGTCTACTACAGGAAATGCCACGTGCTGCGAATTGTAGGGTCCGGAGAGCGCCGTGCCCTCATGTGGTCGTTACTGCTAATGAGATATGAAAGGCATTTGGGGAGTTGTATTTTTCCTGTTTTTTTCCTGTAGAGACTATTTCAATTGTCCTGTCTGCTGCTGGAGTGTTTGACTAAATGTGCTGTTTTTCTAGCAACTCCGAGTTGCGATATAAAGCGGAAATTTTGTGTCGTTATCAAAACTGCCTCTTACACTAGAACTGTCCCCGTCTCTCAATACCAAACTCGTGGCATGTTCTCCAAGTGCTTTACACTCCCGGTTAAAAGAAAAAGGTGATATGGAAGTTGTTACACGTTTCCGGTCTAACACCTAATCGGAAAAGTTTGATTCTGAAGGATTCCGTTGGAAGCCAAAGGTCGTGCCTTGAACCCATTAGCGGGTGCAGGTTTGCCTGCCACAGAAAACCTTCAGGTTTCCACTTCAGAGCAAAGCATCACCTTCGGTGGACATTAACCGTTAACGCGCCGCAGATGTTCACTCTCGGCTCTAACACAGATTTAATTAGGTGATGTACAATTGTGTCACTCCGACTTGGTTGCTTCTGGATTTAGGTGATGCCAAAAAGCTTTGGTGGGCATTTTATGCCCGACACATAATTGGATATTACTTGCCGCATATTTACTACACTTTACTCCAGTTTTATCCATTTGTGAAGTGTGTGATATATGTTGGCTTACACGTAGATACAAAAAATGAAACGAGGAATTGAAAAAATACAGCAATTATTTGGGACCAATTAAAACGGCAGTTTGTGTCTGTCTAAGCTATATTTTAAATAAAACACGTAGGATGTGTGTGTGTCTCTGTGTTAACTCTAACTTTTATCAGGCTACCTTCCCGTCTCTCTTTGTGTCGCCTGGTGTTACGATTAGAGACTTACGATCGATTAATCATCGGTACATTCAATTGCAAACCTGCTGGGGAGCAGCAGCTGAAGGCTTGAATGAAATCACATGCAATCGGAGGTCCCCGAGCTGGCATCCCAAACTCTCAGCGCGAGGTTGGAGATTTGATCAAGGCTTGATAAAATTGTCACGGGGGGAGATGAAAAGAGATAAAAAAAAACGTGAGCAATTTCCGCAGTGTTTCAGTAGGCTAGGCTACACATCCCCTTAAACACGAGATACAATCATCAGTGCTCCATCGGTAAGGGAATCAGAGGACACCGTTTAAAATCAAACAAAGCTTGACAAATGATATGAGAACAATTCTTGGATTCACATTTAACAGAGTCAGTCTTTCTAAAAACGCGCTCAGTCAAGGTGAAATATAATATGAAGTCAGGTATTCTACAGCTCAAATAAAACCAAAATGAGTTACATTTTGATAAGTATGTTTTATAAAAAGAATATTGGCTTGAAATGTCTTATAATCTTTCTGCCCAATTTAGTAGAGCAGCCCAATCTTGTATTTCATCCCCGCCCGCAGACATACACTCAGCGCAATGTTTAATGTATAAGCCCGCATTATTCTACAGAGAGCGCACAGATTATAAATATGCATGTATTCAATTAAGGGTATTACACCGGACCTCATTAGCATGAGGATTTGGGAGCTTAACATGCCTCTTCTTATTTGTGCTATAAAACTTTAATAAAAACTATAAGGCCAAATTGTGCCTAAGGTTTAGATTTGGCAACAATGCTACTTCCTGAACATGTCTATTTCTGATATAATCTTAGCAACAACAACAACAGCAATAATAATATTAATAATAATAATAATAATAAAAATAATAAACATAATAGTAGTAATAATAATAATACATACATACATACATACATACATACATACATACATACATACATACATACATACATACATAATTTATGCGTTCAACTAAGGATACTGGTATTTCTGGTATTTCTCTGTCGATAAGGTTCATTTGACACTCCCTGTGTTATTTGCGGGGCCACTGTATGCTGGTGAAAACTGATCATTGTTGATACTTGTGTATAGTTTACTTCAACAAG
>CM050217.1:32585490-32597990 GCA_027475355.1 Coilia nasus
TGGCATATGCGCTGCCTCAAGTGCTGTGAATGCAAACTCAACCTGGAGTCCGAGTTAACCTGCTTCAGCAAGGATGGCAGCATCTACTGCAAAGAGGACTATTACAGGTAAATGCCATACCCAAGAAATAAAAACATGAAGAAAACAATGTGGGTTTCCTACAGATGTCATTTCATGAAATCTCAGATCACCAGTCTTGTTGTCCGTTTGTCAGACAGATGTGTGGGGAAAATACTTTGTCAGGCCACAAGTTTTAATTAAGAAGAACTGTCAACGCATCGAACATAACACAGTGTTTGTGTATGGAGAGTCCAAAATTAAGTTTTCATAGCACTGTCTCTTCAGTGGTTTGTGCTAATAATAACTCCGGCTGGTCTAACTGCTAATGGGCCTAAATGTAGATGAAGTGTTTATTTGTGATACCAGCTCAGTGTTGTAAAATGGGGTTGGGTCCATATTATGTTAATTAAATAATGACGGGCTTAATTTTGGTGAGAGAGTCTTTTGATAACCCGCTCTGTCAAATTATACGAGCAGTTGTAAGTATGGTGTAATTAATGGAAACGAGTGCCCATTATCAATTAGACAGCTCATTTTAAGCATAATTACTTTAATTAAACCAAAACAGCCTCACATCTCTCGGAGTTTCCTCTATATATCTACTCCTCGTGCAGCTACAAAACATTAAATCCCACCACTGTTATCAGTATGTCCTTGATAACCAAGACACCATGCCACTGGTTCATGGCCAGGTGTGTATTAGCATATTTTTAGGTTTTGTGGAGAGACATATGCCAAGTTAGAGGAACTTTTTACCCTGCTAAATTTCAAAATGCAAATCTTCTTGCGTACACTTTAAAATATTTTTGTTCAAGATTAATTTTGATTGTTCTTTCCTGAAGGAGGTTTTCAGTGCAAAGGTGCGCGCGATGTCACCTGGGCATTTCGGCGTCGGAGATGGTGATGAGGGCGCGAGACTTGGTCTACCACCTGAACTGTTTCACATGCACGAGCTGCAACAAAATGCTGACGACGGGGGACCACTTCGGCATGAAGGACACTTTGGTCTACTGCCGGCTCCATTTTGAGAGCCTGATCCAAGGGGACTATCCGGCGCATTTCAATCACTCGGACGTGGCGTCTGCTAAAGGACTGGGCGCAGCCGCCCCGCTGGGATTGTCTTACTATAACGGGGTCAGCACGGTGCAGAAAGGCCGGCCGAGGAAGCGGAAAAGTCCCGGGCCTGGCGCGGACCTGGCAGCCTACAATGCAGGTAGGGCCTTTAAAACTCAACCCCATGGTTTTGGTTGGGCTCATGCCCTGTGACTTTGTATGGGGTGGTATATCTATGCAGACACACAATGTATATTTATAAAGAAGTCTCGCTCTCATCAAATGCTCCAGCTTCATTCATAGCTGCCATAAGGCGGTTATGGTTATGATTTAAATAAGTTTTTTTCTCGGACACACACATACACCCGCACACACATAAACACACACAAAATGTAGTGCTTATGTATGGGTGGCTATTTGACTGTATGCGCGTTTGTACTTCAAAGAAGTTATGCGGATGGTAAATTTCAACTTAAGGAATATTGATTAGAGCTTAGGCAAACACACACACACACACACACACACACACACACACACACACACACACACGCACACACACACACACACACACACACACACACACACACTAAGAAAACTGGACGGCTTAGCTTCGGACCCCTTGTTAGATTCGTATAAAATCCTTACATTTTAAATACACTTTTTAAATGTTTGTGCATGTATTTCCACAAAGCCGTGTGTTAAAGCGACTGGATGGCGATGGGGAGGGAAGACCTCTGCTTATTTTGAAGACAGCTCCGTGGTTAGCAAACCACGCCAGTTAGGGCCGTAATGGGGCTGCACACATCGACTTCAATTAAATCTGCACGTCCATATTAAAGGCTTGGGTGGACGCTCAGTGCAAATTTCAATTCACGTGAGGGGGATGGATTGTTCAAATTCTTTTGACATATCTGTTTTTAAGCAACTTTTTAATGATTAGCATGATATTTGTGCACATAGGCATAGAAGTGTATCGGATGGACTAGTCTTTTCTATATATAGCACAGAGCACTGCTATTTTAATTTATGCAGTTGTGTGGCATATGCACACCTATGTGAGCGTTTATCGAGCAAGGAAATGTGAATTAAAAAAATTACAACTAATGTATGATGCAGGACCAAAATATCTGATATTTGATTTTGTGGATAAATGTAGGCGGAGATCATGATCACCTAGCACTGTAAATGCTTTTATTTTGGTGATTTTTAGCTTCTCTCAGAATTGCCTGGCGTGTATGTTGTGCTGTATTTTTGAAACATTAATGCAAATACACAGTACATGTACTTATTCACATAAGTTCAGACAGGTCTGACTCACATCAGCTGCTGGTCCACAGACATTGTTCAAGAACACTATGTCACCAAATTCACAGTAGTTTCGAGTTTTGTGAGGACCGGTTTGAAAAGAATAGAGGCCAGGCGGTGGTCAAGTTGAAAGAGCTGCTGAATCCACTCGAGTGGGGCGCTGGGAGGACACGGAGGGGTTGTCCTGCAGCGGAGGGGTTGTATGCCTCTACTCTCAACCCTCCCAGCCCTTAGCTGTGCCCCGGCTATTAGGCCCCCGCGATCACGGAGGGTCAGCCCAGACAACGATAGATGCTGACAGAGCCTGACAAGTGGAAAATGGCTTAGATGCCAGCCAAGACCTCCAAAAGATTAGAAAGACGAGAGAGAGAGAGAGAGAGAGAGAGAGAGAGAGAGAGAGAGAGAGAGAGAGAGAGAGAGATATATAAACTAGTGTGAGTTGAGTGTGTGAGGGAAGCATGTTTTAGAGGCATGGTTAAAACATCTTTTTTCCACGTTTGCCAGTAACTCCACAACGCGTTTAAATCGCCGATAATCACCACGCTAAATGAAGAATAAGAAAAAAAAACAAAGCAATACAAAATAAATCTCCAATTGAAAGAGCCCCAAAGGTTAAAGATGTTTTGCAGTGTTGCAGTCTGTTTTCACTACGTAATTTTAATGTGAAAACGAAAAGATTTGGAGCGTCTTTTGCATTTGGACTGAAAGCTCTATGATAGACACCTTAAGAGACAGGCTACTCAGGCTGTATTTTCGGATTGTTTTAAATGAGCATTTTCAGGTACAACTGTGGAAACTCAAACAAATCCATGCGTAGGGTAATAAAACACCGTTACTGAGAGAATTCAGAATGCGCCACCAAGAGAGAATAAGCTGATTAAACGAGTTATTGCCCTTCACTTTTTACTCAGCCTATGTAATGTCATTCCCATGCGACATAATGTCAGAAATGATTTTGAATGCACATTACTTGCTTTCAAGTGGTAGAAACGTTGACAACACATTTTAGTGCTCCAAGCATTACGATATGTTTAAAGACAACGGTCTTAGAAAAAGAACATTTTTTTAAAACGAATATCTCAAACTTCTTACAACCATGGTGGTTTAGTGTCTTCTGTTGCTGATGTCTTTTACGGACCAGTAATAGTCCATTCTGTGTATTGGGTGGTTTTGGTATGCTGAAATTCGTGCTGAAAACTGAATCAAGAGACCTAACCGCCGACAGAGCAAGAACTCAGCAAACATTTCTTAAATTTCGTGTAGTATTTAGTCAAAAATAAGCTCGATTAGGATCACTGGCGCCCCCGTCAGGTTAGATTTTGGACGACAAAGCGCAGCCTCAGACACATAAATAGGCGAATATGATATGTTAGTATGATGTTCCACTGTTACGTCATGTCCATTGTGGAAATCACATTAAAATATTTGTATTTTTTGTTCAAATAGTTGTGGAAGGCATTATGCCATCGTGTTAACTATTGAAATTTTTAAAATTAAAACATTATAACCAATGCGGATGTGACCGCAATCACAGCGATTTTGTATTTAGCATTGAGTGAAATAAAAAGCAATAGATTTACCTGAATACATTCTTGACGTGATCTGTATTGTCCAAATGGCACAAATGTCTTTATTGGAATATTTTTGTAAGGCCTGCGTTGTTAGTTTTAAAGGTTAATTATGTGAGGTGTTGCTCTGACAAATTTACTATGACTAATATTTGCTGTTGTGACAAGAAACATCATATCAGAACTGTTAGGCGTCTAGCAACACCTAATTGCCTGCCAAGAATTGTAGTAAGGCGGGTGCGTAGCCTGCAGTTTCTTGGAAACGACGCCTAATTTCCGCTTGCGGTTTTAATTCAGCTAATGGGCAATGCAAGCCAAGATGGTCAGAAAATACTATTCGACAATAAATTGAACTATCCATATGATTTATTATTTTTATATGAGGCATATTTCTTTTAAAATGTATTGATTACCCGTGCTTACAATTGGTATTAGTTTAGGACTTGGTAGGACAGACTGGAGGATCCGAGTTAAATTTAAATCCTGAAATGTAGATTTAATGCATATCCAGTACAGATCAGATCTAATTCAGTCCAAATGTTTTCTTTTTTTTAAATCATAAAAGAACATCTACAGTATATATATTAATTCATACTGAGCAATGTATATTTTTGTATGTAATGTATGTTTCCTTTTTGTAAAAGAAGCAAAGGTGTGATACTTCATATTCATTTTGAAATGTACATTTCTGTCCATGGCAGCTACAGATTTGTATCTTTTAAAACACATTGCTGCCCAGTCACTCTGTTGTTGTGTTTGGAAACAGATGCAGAGGGAATGGAAGAGTGGTGTCCATATCTCCTCACTCCTCTCACTCTTTCACACATCACAAGCCAGCAGTCACTGAGAGTCATTGTAAAAAAGAACAAGTTCAGCTTACTTGAAAAATTGGTGGAAACTCGTTGCCTCAAATAGAATCCTTACATTTACTTAACTCATTTGAAGCAATGAGTTTTTCAAGTAAGCTGACCTAATGCTAGACTCACAGTTAAAGTGGGGTGGTGGGTTACCACTGAATCACTGACCGTGCAGTAGAGGTGTGTGGTGGGGGTCATCAATTAATGTCTGGGACTGAGAGCACAGCGGTAGAAATGTGTGGTGTGTGGGTCATCACTGAGGCTGACGGCACCGCAGCAATAATTCCTGGGTGTGTGGCTGGGAGGGCCGTTTGAGCTCTCACTGTGAGACTGCGGCGAGTCACAGGAACACTTGCTACCATCAGGCCATACGCACAATCCCATCTTAGTAGATATCTTGCTTCTGCTTGTATCTTAGTTCTTTGGTCAGCAGTTGTTGTTTTTAAAAGTGCTTTCTACATAAAATTGACTTGACCATCGTCTATTGTTATATATGGCCAGGTCAGTCGGATTTTTTTATGCTGACTGCTTTTGTGCAGTTTAGGTTATTTCAAATGCACTACTTGTAAATGCTGAGTAAAAAATTATACTTTATGTAGATTATTTACATGAATGTAATACACCACAGACATTACTGTATATTTGACTTTGGCTTCACTTGACTTTGTTGTTAGTTTTTCTTAGTTGTTGAGATACTGACGTGTTTTCACTGTGTAAGTGTCCACACATGTCATTTAACAAATTAAAAACAAAAATTCACAGCATTGAACCATACAGTATATGTCTGTGTGCATTTATACTGTATGTGTGTTGGTGTTAGTGATGTAACTGAAAACTAATATGTGTGTGTTCGTGTTTGCATGTCTGCATATGTGCATGTGTGTGTGTGCATATGTGTGTGCACATGTATGTGTGTGTGTGTGTGTGTGTGTGTGTGTGTGTATGTGTGTTCATGTTTTTGTGTGTGCGTGCTACAGCCCTAAGCTGCAACGAGAATGATGGCGACCCCATGGACCGCGACTCCCAGTACAGCACGGGCCAGAAGACCAAACGCATGCGCACCTCCTTCAAGCACCACCAGCTGCGCACCATGAAGTCCTACTTCGCCATCAACCACAATCCTGACGCCAAGGACCTCAAACAGCTGGCCCAGAAGACCGGCCTCACCAAACGCGTGCTGCAGGTGAGTTGTCCCCTGGTTGGGTCCATTTAGACACTTTAAGTTTCTGCTGGCCAGAACTTATATAACATGCCCTTATTTCTGCACCTGCCCGTTGGGTCCATTTAGACTCTTTAAAAGGGAAATTTGGTGTAAAATGAACTTTGGCTAAGTTAAACTATGACAACGAGTTTATATGTTTGCTGAGACGCAAAACTACACTAGCCTTTTGCATTTCAAACTTTTCTATTTTTACCCTTTTTGTCGAAAAGGCTCAAAATTCTAGTGATAAGAGCACAGAGGAAGCTTGAAGATATCACTATTTTTAAACCATTAAAAAAGCTCGACGTAGCTCCACACTTCCTTGATAGTATAACAAGGGCTCTGACATTCAAAGAGAGGCATTGAGAACTTTGTTAGTGTACAAATAGTTTATTAAAAAGATTGTTTTTACAGGTAGTACCTTGCGGTAGTTTCTGGTTGCCACCATGACGAACGTCCATATAAGTTGATTGAATTGTGGCTAGGTCAGTGCTTCCTCAGTATGCCATCTCTCTCTAGCAGCCCTTTCATCGAAGATCTTCCTCTGTATACTACTGTTCCATTAAATAGAAATTGCTCTTACTCTCTGTGTTCCGCCATCTGTGCAGTATTCCGGAGACAGTTGCTACAACTACAGTCAACAGTTCTGGTTCACGTGCCGCTTCTGTTAAGTCAATTGACTTGTGTGGACTTACATCATTGCGGCGCCCAGAAACTTCCACTAAGTGCCACTTGTAAAAACAGTGTTTTTAAAAAAAACAATTTGTACACTTATATCTTAAATAACGGTATAGCAATATTTTCAAGCTTCCCCCGTGCCGTTGTCATTAGCATTTTGAGCCTTTTCAACAAAAACGGTAAAGTTCCAAATGCAACAGGCTAGCATAGTTTTGCTCATCAGCAAACATACCAACTTATCATGTTTTAACATACCCAAAGTTCATTTGACACCAAATTTCCCCTTTAAGTTCCTCCTGGCCACAACTTGCCTTTGCTTGTTTTTTAAAGCTTTTTTGTGCTTTTTGCCTGAAATGTGACGGCACAGGAAAACACTCCAGGTTGAACTCGAACATGGGTCTCTATGCTACAGCCGCCTTAGCCAACTATGCCACGGTGCCTCCTGTGCCCTTATTTGTGTTTGCTTAGCGGTTCATAGCAGTTGGGTCCAGTTGCACACCCTGGGCCAGCTTCCATGGATTGTCCAGGTCTAGACTGGATGCTTTGCTCAGTAGAGATTCAATAGAAATATTCTTTTAGGACTAGGACTAGGACTAGGACTAGGACTAGGCCTAGGCTGCGTATTGTAAACGATCTCTCTAAGTTTCAATCAGATGGATCTAGTTAGCTGCTCTTACTTCTTGAATTCATCCAGGTTAGACACCCTGAGTGGATCCAGTTAGACGTGGCAGTTTCTGCTGAATGCACACACACACCCTAGGTTCAGTTATATTAGATCTAGTTATGGCCTGGCCTGGTCTTGTAATGTGGTCAATCTCTCGACCAAAACGGGGAGAGAATTTGTGGTTCTAAGATTATATAGTCAGACACCATGTGTTCAGTTTGGTTAGATCCAGTCGTACAGACATACATTTGAATTGTCTGGGTGCTGGACAACACTAGCCTGGTAAACCAGCCCCTCGTACTTCATTTCATTTTGTACAGAGGGTCTGGGCCAGACACTGTCAGAAACGATTTCATCCTGGAGGTGTGGACTCTGCTGAAGTTTAAAACAAACCTCTGTCGTCACGTATGCAATTAGCCTACCTACGCACTACAATTCAAATGTAGCACACAAGGTCAACGTCATCGCTAATGAACACACCCTCTGTTCGCTGATTGGATCGGTCCTGCTGGGTTAATAAAGAAACCCACGTTAAGGAAGGATGCATGCCGAAATGTCACAGTAATTAAAACATTTTGGAGCATAATAATAGTGGTGTGGTCTTTATTTTTTCCTTCATTTGTTCTGCACACTGTTGTCATTTTCATTACAATTTTAACCCCACTGCATAAAGACACTTTGAGTTATGTGTTTCATATGTTGATGTACTGTAACATTCGGCATAAAGATACCATATTCTTCTCGTTGGGAATGGAGATATAGTGCTCTCTTTGCCATTTCAGGGTTACAAATGCAGCTTAGAATAATCATAAATGCTGACGACCGCCTTTCCTGAATTGGAAGCTATTTATTGTTTTTTTCCGTGTGTCTTTTCAACAATGGATTATTTTCCACAAATGCCCGCATAACAGTCTGCCAGAAAATCTCAGTGTGATAAATATTTTGAAAGTGATATCTGTTTGCAAGACACCATTAAAAATAATTGCACGCCTGAAGGTCTGAAATGGTAAAAAATATTCCTACTGAAAGCAGCTGCTTTTGTGCCAAGTGCAGCGATGAAAGGGTTAAACTGTCACATCAGACGAATTCAGGAGTGGGAGGAAAATTTCTGACTAATTCCTAATTCTCGCAAACACGACAGCAAATTACCTTGGGGACTGCTGAGAACAAAAATCGCCACTAAAAAAGTCTGAGAACACCAAATGTGTTGAAAATCTCCCTGCTCTAATTACTGCTCCCCCAAAACAAAGCAGTCATTTTGCTTTGATGGAGTCTTTTTCTCTTTCTCTTGTTTGTCATTCACTATCAAACATTCCCATCGTGCCCTCTCTTCTCTCGTGCTCTCTTTTCCCCCCTCCCCCTCCCTCTCTCTCTTCCCAATCTGTCTTCATTTTACACACACTCTCCCTCTTGCACTCTTTCTCTCTCTGTTTCTCTCGCTCTCTCTCCCCCAGTTATCTCTACATCTCTGTGTCTGTCTGTCTCACTCCCTTTGTGTTATTTTGCTTTTGCTCACTCAGTCCTTCTCTCTTCTCCAATCCCATCCAGTTGACTCTAGGTTTCTCTCACTGTCTCTCGATTCTCTCTACATTTATCTCTTCACCCCCCCCCCACCCTGTCAGGAAAGCGGTGGATCTGGTCAGCATGTTTAAGACTCTAGTTGAATCAAGAGTTTGATTTGATTGAATTTGCCTACTTTTAAGCAACGGACAATATTGAACTGCTTGGAAAAAGATGGTGTATGTGGTCAGTTGATGATATCAGTAGGTTGTTGTTTACCAGGTAATGACATGATGACAAGTTTTGGTGCCTGTGTGTTTTGTCGTGATGCTGAGGTCGATGGTTGAGGGGGGTGTTGATGTGAAGGAGAGGTTTTTCCCTTCACATGCTGAATGGATGCTTTATTGACTTGGTTGTAACATGCTATGATGTAAACCAAGGACAATGATAATAAATCTCTCTCTCTCTCTCTCTCTCTCTCTCTCTCTCTCTCTCTCTCTCTCTCTCTCTCTCTCTCTCTCTCTCTCTCTCTCCCCCTGCTTCCCCCAGCACCGACAGTAACACATGTTCTCCTCCCCGACTCTAGGTCTGGTTCCAGAACGCGCGGGCTAAATTCCGACGGAACCTCCTGCGGCAAGAGAACACCGGCGTGGACAAAGGTTCTGACGGCTCGGCGCTGCAGGCTGGCACCCCGTCCGGACCGGCCTCGGAGATCTCCAACACGTCCCTGAGCCCGTCCAGCACCCCCACCACCCTGACGGACCTCACCAACCCCACCATGCCCACCGTCACCTCCGTGCTGAGCTCCGTAGCGGGCGGCCTGGACGTGCACGAGTGCCGCAGCCCCTCACAGACCACCCTCACCAGCCTCTTCTGATGCCCACAGACCACCCTCACCAGCCTCTTCTGATGCCCACCCACAATGCACGCGGGACACTGGCACACTGCCGGCTGTGTAGACCACAGACTGGCACAGGTGCCCAGGCACACACACACACACACAAACACACACACACTCTAGCAACGCAGGAAGGATGCAACTGGCCTGGCTGTCACAACATCCTACTGACTAAACCTCAGTTTCTTGACTGCACATGCACACACACACACAAACACACACACACACATATACACACACACACACCTATACACACTTTGCCTGCACTGGGCTCATCTGTTCAGCTAATCTTCTTCCCAAAAGCTGCGTAAAGTTTTGGCAACCAGAGAAACAACCCCAGAGCCCCGGACAGCCGCACTCTCTGCACCAACACACTCCTTTCTCCCTGCTGTCCGCACCACCATTACCCCTTTTGCCCATACCTTCCACACCACCATTACCCATTTTGCCCTCGCCACCCCGCTATCACCCCTTTCGCCTGTGTGGCCTTGTGTTCACTCTCCTCTCTCCCCATCCTCCCATCCCGTCCTCTCCAGGCCAGCTAGCAGATACCAGAAGAACACTACAGCAACCCAATGTACACTATTGTAAATTTAAATAAACTGAGAGAAGGGAACTCTGGATAGTTTCGCCCAGAATCTATTTTAGAATAATACACAACAAATGTCCATGTTTTTGTTTTTGTTTTTGTTTTTGTTTTTCTTCCTCTATATCGCTTTTTTCCTGTTGATGTTGTTTATTTCTTATTTTTTGTTTATGTTTTTTTTTCCTGCTGATATCCGTGGAGATTTGAAGATTAGCATTTCCGTGTTTACAGAAAGAGATTCTGCAGAGCAGGCAAACAGAGCTTCATCTCGCAGCAGCTTCTGGCTGGCTTCGGCCCATTATTTATGGATCTGCTGTGGGGTCACAGAGAGTGAGAGAGAGAGCGAGAGACAGGGAGAGAGAAGGAGAGACTTTGGGACGGGTCTGGGCCAGTGATGGGCCACACTGGTTGGTGAGTCGGCAGCTAAAAGGATTTTAATGTGAATAATTAGGCGACGGGCGGTGTAGCCAAGCCCGCCACAGCAGTCTCGTGCCTTAGCCTGTTTGTGGGCGTGAGGAAGACGGCTCAGCATTCATGAGTGTGTGTATGTGTGTGTGTTGTGTGTGTGTGTGTGTGTGTTTTGTGTGTGTGTGTGTGTGTGTGTGCTCCTCATTATGGGAGCTGCTTGCATATGTATGCAGCCTCTCAGCAGGGCATAGAAGAGCAAAGGGGTGGATGAGCTACGGGCTCTCTGTAGTCTGGCTGTGCATGTGTGTGTGTATGTGTGTTTGTGTGCACTTTTCAGTGTGTGTATGTGTAATGCACGTGAATGCAGTAAGTACACCTTTCAGTGTATGTGTGTTCTTTTATTTGCACACGCAGGCACATATGAGTATGTTTCAGTTTGTGTATGTGTCTGTATGTTTCAGTGAGTGTGTGTGAGTGTGTGTGTGTGTGTGTGTGTGTGTGTGTGCGTGTGTTTGCATTTGCCTACGCTCTGCAAGACCCTTTACTCTCTCCATGAACTCTACAGACTCCTTGAAAGCACAATACAAATGCACACACAGTCAAATACACAAACACATACACACACAAACACACACACACACACACATACAAACACACACACACACACACACCAATGTCAAATATTATGGCAGTGATTTACAATGTCACAGTTGTAACAAATATCCAGTAGTTGTATGATTACTTTTATCTGTTAACCATTCAGAAATATGGGTAACACAAAACAATTAAAACTATTAATTGTGTAGGCACAAACACACACACAGACACACACACACAGACACACACACACAGACACACACACACACACACACACACACACACACACACACAGACACACACACAGATACTCTGAGACAAAACATATTGTGCATCTCAACGACCAACCTCACTTCAGCATCACTGGACTGGTGTTTTATTTTGATCCTGGAGCCGGACACTGCGTAGCAGACTCACTTTGACTCTGACCACATAATAAATGCACTGAAGTGGATACTATGATAGGAATATTTTGGAAGGCTTTGTAGCATGACTATATGATGTATATGAGAGATGGTCCATGTCATATTTTTACCTGTGTTTGCCATTGGTTTGAATCTATGAATAAAATGTATATGTGGGCAGATTGTTTTCCATCATATAAAACACTGATTTATTGTTTTGGAAACAATAACATTGTCATTTTCCATGGTGTGTAAAACGGTTCTGTTTTTTATTAGCTGTGAGATGTGACAGTGTTGAATAATTGGGAAAAACATTACCAAGGTTATCAATGGCTGCTGGCTGAAAATGTTGTGTAGTTTTGACTGATGTTGTGAAGTCTGACACACACACATACACACACGCATGCATCCATACATGTGTGCATGCATGCATGCATGCGCACACATACACAAACACACATAACACACATAACACACACACAAACTTCAGTCAGCCCCTTTGATGTTTCTCTTCAGTTCTGTAAAAAAAGAAATATAAATCTCAATCGTCATAAGAATTCCTTGTTGTTGTCTTTTATGGCATGTTAGCTCTGACTTGTATGCGATGGCATCGAAACAAAGATGCATGACAACATAAACACACCAGGCTAGTGACAGTGCCATCACAGTACAACATCAATAGGCTCATTATGGCTTTACTGTGAAACCACAATAACTCATG
>CM050217.1:32602990-32605490 GCA_027475355.1 Coilia nasus
ACGGCTCCTAATAGGACACTGTACAGGCCTGTCAGTGGCCCCTGCACTCGTTTATGAATGATTAATTGTGTCAAACAACAACAAAGAAACCGAAAGATCTCACGTGAGTGAGAAATTTGCCTTTTTAAGTTTTTTGACCTGCCCCGCCCACACCTGCAATATTTGAAAACAACTACTACGAAATCCGCCTAACTCGCGGGTACACCCCGCAGATATCCATGGGTCATGGGTCGACCCGCGCATCTCTAGTGGCTACTCAGCTCATTTGATAGCGCGTCTGCCTCCCATACCAGAGTTGCTGTAAGGTTGCATGCTCGAGACTGGGTTTGGACTGTGCAGGAAGACCTCGGTTACAGTGGTGCTGTGAACCAAGTTGGGATTGAGGTTTAGGTGAATGAGTATGACACACTATCACTATCACACTTGGTATGGAATGTTAGTAAACTTCCCTTCTGACACCTCAAAAGATACGCTACTGACTGCGATAATAGCACAGCTATTCAGAGTTCTGGATTTGCTTGTGAGGTTGTGGGTTCGAGACGGGGTCTGGACTGCGCTGAAAGGCATCGGAATGCTATTATTTAATGCATTATATTATTAATGCTGCTCATATCACAAAAGAGCCCACTTGCTAATTACTGTGAGGGCTTGAACGTCTGACTACAAATGGCCGCCTCATCTAAATCTCGTCTCGTCTCATCTCGTCTAATCGTTGTGTGCTCACGTCCATCGGAGTACAAGGGAGTGTCGGAGCTGAGGAAATGAGATGGATTCATTAAGACTTGACACAGCGCCAAAGGTTTTCAATTGGCTGCTGTCACATCAATAATATGGCCGTTCCTCTTCTTCCGCCTCCGCAGACCACACAGGAGGGAGGCTCGTATGAGCAGGGGAGATGAGAACACACACACACACACACACACACACACACACACACACACACACACACACACACACACACACAAACACACAGGACAGAAGCCCATAGGAGTAGGATGCTCAGAGAATTACTAACAATTACAACCAATTAGCACAAGGCTTTTTCTCACAGGGGAGGTAAGAACACACACACGCGCACACACACCCCTGCACACTAAGGGAGTTTACAGTGGCTACATTGAGAGTTATTTCCCTGTCACCTCATAGAAGGTGAATCAGTCACATGGTATAATAACATACCTTAATAACAAGTACATTACCCCAGAGTCAGTGGTAAGCCTCCTAATAGAAGTCCTAAAATCTAAGTTGTTGTCCCAAATCCTGAATCCAGGCATTTATAGTAAAGCAGAATCTTAAGTAGTTATTGTCTAATAACACAATAAAAACTGTCAGTGAAGGTTGAGTCGTCCTGCAGTAAGCCCCTGCTCATTGGTTGTTCGTCCTACAGTAAGCCCCTGTTCATTGGCTGCAGCAGCCCCTACTGTATCTTTTTTGTTTCTTTTTTTTTTTTGGTCTACAAAGATACCGTAGGTGTGAATGTAGATATGCATTGATAAGCTAATTCTCATTCATTTGTTTTGTTGACATGGGGACTGTACTGGTGCCCCAACATGCCGCTAAAAAGCAAAAAGGTCTCTGCAGGTGAGGAGTGGGTGGGGAAGTATCCACGTCACGCGACGTCATGTGATGTGTGATGGCTCGTTTGTTTTTTGTTTGTGCCACCCTATAATGTGTACACAGGGGAGGAGTGAGTACTAAAAATGGAGGGTGGGTGGCATGGGGCCTCCAGTATCCTCAGGGCCAGACTGATAGCCTTGAGCTAACTTACCTGGGCTTATCACTCAACTAGAGAGGAAAGGCAGAAATATGATACCTAGAAGTTCTATTGCATCACTTTCTCTTACTGGTGCAAATTCTAATGAAAAGCTGATTTGTGTTAACTGTCTTCATAAAAAGATTAAATATAAAAGCTGTTCTTTCTGTACCCGGGAGCCCTTGAAAGCAGACAACCCTTTACTGCATTCTCATATTTAAAAATGAACTCTTTAAGTAACAGAACTGTTTCAATAACATGTGATGTGATGAATTTCCAGTGCTCACATGCTTACATTGGATTTTTGTGCATACACACACATACACACACTCATGGTATGGGAAGGTCTGCTGCTTGTTGTTAGTAAGAGCACAAGAACACACCTATGCAAAGACCTAGGCAGGAGCATACACTCACACACACACACACACACACACACACTTCCCTCTGTGCTCTCAGGCTGATGTTCACGTTTCCTCTTGTGTGTGTGTGCATGTGTATGTGTGTGTGTGTGCGTGCATGTGTGTGTTCTGTCAGGCAAGTGGCATTTTCCCCTGTGAAGCTGACAGTGGTTGTCGGCAGTTGGAAAGGAAACCAGTCACACTGACACCCTGTTTATTCTCCACTGACACACCCAGCTGTGTGTGTGTGTGTGTGTGTCTGGGTATATGTGTGTGTATGTATGTGTGTATGTGTGCGCGCGAGTGTGTGTGTGTGTGTGCGAGTTTGTGTGAAGGCATGTGTGTG
>CM050217.1:32610490-32615490 GCA_027475355.1 Coilia nasus
ATATACATGCATACTTCCACAGACACACAACCCTACATGTGCACACATACACAGACACACACACACACACTGACACATACACACACCCAGATGCACAAAAACATGCATGTATACATATACAACCATGCAACACACAGATAGACACACACAAATGATTACATAAACACATTGAAGTGCTATTCAGAGAGAAATACATACATACAGGCACACACATACTGATACTCTGAAAATTAGCTCTGAATATTTTAAAACTTTGCCCATTGCTCATAATAATGGTTGCTGCTCAATAACTTAAACAATTGAGAAAGCAAGGGAGCCTCTGGAATTTGCACAAAAACAAAATAAACGCGATCAATGGCCCCCAAAGCTATTGTTTGAGTATCTCCACCTGGAGAATAATTGTGGTGGATGTGTGTGTGTGTCTTTTTTTTTTGGCCAGTAATTCCTCGACCACTCCATTAGCCATGCGAGCACACTCCGCCAACGTGTGGGTGAAATATTACTTGTGCGATATCGCATATAGCGCAAACACACACACACACACACACACACACACACACACACACACACACACACACACACACACACACTATAGCACGCACACCTTAATTCACCAGCAGAGGCCCTTAGGGGTGAATTATGGAAGCATTTATGGCGTTATGTGAACACGGCAATGTTTATATTACACCTCTGTGTGACAACACAGATACAGAGCACAGAGGGAGAGAGGGAGAGAGGCTGGGACATATTGAGGAAGAAAAAGAGAGCAAGGGAGGTAGAGAAAACAGGAAAAAATAGAGAGAAAGAGAGCACGAGACAAAAAATGAGATAAAAAAGAAAGAGAGGGAGATATAAATAATAAAATAGAGAGAAGGAGAGAGCGATAGAGAGATAGTGAGAGAGCAAGTTGAGTGAGGGAGCAAGAGAGAGAGGAGGGAAAGATAGAGAAAAAAAGGTGAAAGAGAGAGAGAGAGGAGGGAAGGACTGAGAGAGAGAGGAGAGAAGGACTGACAGTAGAAGGAGACAGTAGAGAAGATTAAGAAACAAACGTGACGGAAAAGAGAGAGGAATCACAGGAGAGTTGTCTGAGAGTGCTACTAGAGGCTGTGTTTTATTGCGCCTTGGTGTCCCTGCATGCGCTCATAAGCGCCAGCAACCCCGGGGGAGCGGAGAGGGTCCCGGCAGCATTCTTAATTCTTCATACATAAGTCTTTAAGTGGGGGGCCGTCAGGGGCCCCTTCCGTGGAGGCCCTGTGTTTAACGGTGATAAATCACACTCATAAAACCCTGTGGCCACGCACATCAAAACAAGCACACACACACACACACACCACACACATCAAAACAAGCACACACACACACCCGACACACACCCCACACACACATGCACACACACATCAAAACAAGCGCTGAGCATGGCCATTTCTGGCCAAATGAGGGCTGGTGAGCTGAGCTGCGTCGCCCCTGGAGACGAGTCCTGCGGTGGACGGACAGAGTGCTCCAGGAAGCAGGTAGCAGAGTGTGTGTTTGTCGAGTATGTTTGGTATCTCCTTTATATTGCTGCTTTTAGAGCAACCACACTCATGCAGTTGTGGGGATGAAGCCAGGTGTGTGTGTGTGTGTGTGTGTGTGTGTGTGTGTGTGTGTGTTTCCGTTGGCCAGGTATTTCCCTCTGAGCACAAAACACTTTTCTCCTCAGTTCTGGTTTATCATGTAAAAATCAGGGTGTCCCTTTAAAGGGATGTGTGAAATGTGGATGTGTGACAAACATACATACATAGTGTTTCACAGAGGAAATGCTGGTGGACGTGTTGTTCATCTAACTGTACCTACAGATCAGGAGCGACCAAAGTGAATAGGTTGCTGAGGTTGTTGAGGAAGCTTCGCTGTTGAATTCGCTTTGTTCACTGATGACGTATCATTTGGAATGTTGGATTTAGCACAGTAATTAATGGACATTGGTAAATCTATATATTCTGATTGGTTTTCACTGAATCGCGTCATTGCTCATTACCACAAAGTTAACTGACTTTCTTGGCCCAATTCGCCGACTCTGCATAGAGAAATAATGATTTCCGTCGCTCTGGTCTCTTTGGTCGCTTTTGATGTGAACACAGCTTAACAGAGACTAAGAGGGCAAGAAAGGGAAAGAAGTCACAGACAGCAACCGGTAGGCTAAAACTAACATAAACCGATATGTAATTGGACATACTCTAACAAAACTAACTTCATATACTGTAACAAGACAGTTTAGTTGACTAACTGAACATTCTCTTGTAAGACTAGGCATCTAGTTAACTAACTTGACATACCGTAAAAAAGTGTAACAAATTGGCTATACTGTAAAATCACCGACCTATACTTTTTAGTTGCATTGAACAACCTATCACTAGCCCGATGGACCAGAGTCTGGCTATAGTCCCCACAGTCATGTGTGCACTTCCTGGTTGGCAGATCATTTCTTTAAAACTATTGGGTCTGCATTCAACCAATGCCATACATGCCTAAACAAGCGGCAATGTTCCAGGCTAAACAATGAAGCCAAAACTGAACGTTCTACAGTTGCAATACTTCACATGTCCATTGGAGGCTGACTATAGAAGTGAGACTTCTATGTTAAAAAGTCAATTTTTACAGCAAAACCAAACATATTTACAACCTGGTTCCAGTTTTGGTTTATTTCTGTAGTTTTCAGGTCCATGACGACTCTGAGGAGGGTGATTTTTTGTATCTCTAACAAGCTGTGCTGTGCCCATGCCCAAGCTAATGAGATTACATGGTGCAAAAACAAGGTCAACAAGCAGTTTAAATCACATTGCCCCTCATTCTCATTTAAGCATGGCTGCTGCTATGCTATTGTGGAAGGCAGCGAAGGACCAGGAGAGAGACGCTAACTGCTCATCAATTACAAGACCACATGGGGGGCGGTTATGGGCAAATTGGCTGTGTGGGGCACTAGTGTGCTGGCCATTCAGCATGTAATTGGTGCTGATTATGATCAATTAAAGGATCCCAAGCATACAAGTGTGGAGAGAGGGAGCCATCTCAGCCTCAACGCAGGACTATAGGGAGACCAGTCTGACAGACCGGTGTGTGTGTGTGTGTGTGTGTGTGTGTGTGTGTGTGTGTGTTTGGGTTGGTGGGTGGGTGTATGTGTGTGTGTGTGGGTGGGTGTGTGTGTATGTGTGTATATGTGTGTGCATGCATGTCTGTGTGTGTGTGTGTGTGTGTGTGTGTGTGGAAAGTGGGATGCTGTGTGTGGGGTGATGGATGGATGGTATGGATAGATGGATGGGTGGATGTATGGATGTTTGGGAAAATAGAGTGATAGTGTGGGAAGGAGAGAGACAGAGAGAAAGATGAGACAACTGATCGATTTAGGATGGGGAAATTCCAGAAGATACCTTGAGAAAGAGAGGGAGAGATTGTGGTCATGTGGTTAAGGTGTGTGCCATAATCAAAGTTCTGCTGCCCTCTTCCTTCCTTTGCCAGACGTGTTTGTGTGTGTGTGCATTTGTGTGTACGTGTGTGTGTGTGTGTGTGTGCACGCGTGCACGTGTGTGTGTGCATTTGTGTGTGTGTGTGTGTGTGTGTGTGTGTGTGTTTGTGTGTGCCAGCAGCACAGTGATGAAAGAGCAGCACGAGATTGGAAATCAGAACATCACAGTGCAACACACACACACACACACACACACACAGGCATGCTGCTGTACTGTAAGTACAACTTTTTTTTTACTCAGCAACACTACTGAATGTCTAATGCGTGACGTGAGTCTGGAATCAGTCAACAAAAAATGCATAGCTAACGACCTAAGAGTATGATGTAACATCACTCAATAAGTATCACACACACACACACACACACACACACACACACATTCAGATGAACGTCTGTGCTGTGCACGTCAACAGACCCAGGGGCTTACCAGACAGAACAGGGGTGTGTGTGTGTGTGTTTGTGCGTACACGCGTGCCTGTGTGTGTATGATACTGTCTGAAAAAAAAAACTGTTTACAGTACAGTGACATCCCCATGTGGTTTTAAAATTTGGACACTCTTAGGTGAATCAGACAGAATCTGTTTGGCAATTGCCAGTGTGTGTGTGTGTGTATGTGTGTGTGTGTCTGTGCATATGTTGTTGTGTGTGTGTATGTGTTAGTGTATGTGTGTGTGAGTGACAGCATGTTTATGCACCTGTGTCTGTGTATGTCTGTGTCATGTACATGTGTACATGTGTGTATCAGTTGTATGTGTGTGTGCGTGTGTGTGTGTGTGTGTGTGTGACACTGTATCATGTGTGTGTGTCTCTTAATGTAGTGCCTTTATCTTCCTCTTGACTTAATGAGAGTGTGACGACAGGAAACATCCCTGTGTGTGTGTGTGTGTGTGTGTGTGTGTGCGCGCGTATGTGTGTGTGTGTGTGAGGAGCTGCCAAAGATGCCATCCTGTCAGCTGCTGGGCTACTTGGGGTGGCAACAGTTTCATCTCATCCCCTCTCTCTCTCCCGCTGAATCCTTTCTCAAACACACACACACACCCTCTCTTCTACGTCACCTCCTTGTGCCGTTACACACACACCAATACACACATGCCAAACATACACATGCACACCCCAGCTCTCTCTCTCTCTCTCTCTCTCTCTCACTCTGTCTCTCTCTCTCTCACTCACTCTCTCTCTCTGTCTCTCTCTCTCACTGCTGCCAGGACTGAATAACAATTATACATTTTCACATAACATCTGGCTACACTTACACACACACACTACTCAGATGTGGAGCTGAAGCTTGAAATCTTTCCACTACTCACAATCACGTTGCATTTTATTTCATCACAATGCCAAAACAAAGCAAAAACTGCTTGGTAGAAAAGCACCGTTAACAGCCACCTACTCTGAATAGCTAAGTCACACAAATAAGTAATCACAAACACTACCAAAAAACATCTACAGTTTCACTATAACTCTGCTATAGAATATAATAGAAGAGAATAGACACATGTAT
>CM050217.1:32620490-32640490 GCA_027475355.1 Coilia nasus
ATAACCTCAGGGTGCTGGCTTACATATTTTAATCCAATATGTTGGGTTATGTATGCAACCCAGCAGCTGGGCTGAAATAACTATGTTGCAGAGTTGAAACTACAAAAAAATTGGTTAAAATTACAATGAAAATTCTGGGTCAGCATTCCTCTTATTGTTCTAAACAGCTAAAATTTCTTGGGTAGTTTATCTTATCAATGGTTATTTTATGTCATCCATGTAATCATATTTAACAGCTATATTATGTAAATACATTCACAAAACAGACAAGTTTAAATGATTGTTTCTGGAGCTTTTTTATTCAATTTAAAATACACAGATGTGGCCTCTACCTTGCAGTTTTATTTATTATTATACTGCTAACACTTAAATAACCCCAGGTATGGGATGAATTAATCGAGTAATTAATTAATTGTTTAATTGAATTGTCGTATAATTTGCCCGACACTTTGGCTGAATCCCATTACACCCCTTGGCCGTACCCCTTTCCCCTACCCCTCCGGTTTGCTCGTGCACGTGTAGGGGTAGGGGTGTCCCATTTCCCCTGAGGGCAGAGGGGTAGGGGGAAGTGGTAGGGCTATATACCCCTCCAAACGAAGATTTTTCAGAGGCACACTCCAGACGGAGGGGTATGAGCATTTTCTCAGAATGCCTTGCGAATCACCAGCAAGATGGCTGCAACTACAAGTACAGAGACCAAACTAGTTCACAAAAGTATTTTCTCCATTATTTACGGTTGAAAAATTGTGTTAACCGCTGTATTGTCTTAAGTTTAACATTGTTCCAATGCGTAATGGTCATTTTCTTTATAAAATACAGACAAAAAAAATGCTAGTACTGTATTAAGTAGTGTAACGTTATTTGTGATCTTGAGGTATCGGTTGATGCATGGAATTGCATGGAAGTTGTGAACGAATTGCGAGCGTCGGTGCAACACAGTTATTTCAATATTGTAACCCAAGTAATTGCAAGCAATATCATTGGTTTAGCCTTGGAAACTCTGGGGTTGTGTTCGTTCAAATGGTATGCGTGTCATTCTGCTGTGACGGTGTTACCTTTTTCTTTTGGGAACCGCGAATGCTGGCTAGCTCATTGCGTTTGTAACAGTTTACAAGCAACTGGCGGCTTCACTCGTACTTGCTGCCCCGAAGACTAGCATTGTAAGCCCATTCTGCAGAAACGGTAAAAATTGCTTAGTTCAGAATGCAACCGTAAAAAGATGACAATAGCCCACGCAACAGAGACAACCACAGCTGCAGTCGGCATGTTGGATTTCTGGCAAAAGCTTGTCACGTCTGCTTATGTAAAAACTGGCAGAGACTACTGATGACGTATGTCATTGTTGAAGTGGTGTCCCAATTCATAGGGGTTGACTTCCAACCCCTACCCATTGTTGCTCTGTTTCAGAGGGGAAGGGGCAAGGGATAGGGGTAGGAAAAGGGGTATAAATTAGAAATGGGATTCAGCCTTTAGCTCAGTCTTTTGAGACTTTTTTGTGCTCTGCGCTGCATTCCACACACTGCTGGTGTGTGTTTTTTTCCTTGTCTCCACTGTGTGTGCAGCACTGACATTTTTTCTCCCAGGTTGTTTTGGTGGGTGAGAAGTTGCCTTTTTTATTTTTGCCAATAGCTACTCTGTGTTCGCTTTCCCCCCTCGCAACAAGGTTTCACCTCAATGAATATATATCAAAGCGCCTACACAGGAAGGCCTGCTTAGTATTCGAGTACGACGAGTTACTACGCGTTGCTGGTCATTCCAAACTAGAGGTGCATAGCGGTATCACTAAGGCCTCATTTCCACCAACTTGAGCGTGTACAGCGCGTATCCGTGTACAATAGGTTTGTAAAGGGACAGAATACGCTCAGATCACGCGTGCGGTGGAAATGGTCTTTCCACCAAACACTCTGTACATGCAGAGTGTTTGGTGGAAATGAGCCCTAAGGGTGATCTGCAGGTGCAGCTGATTGATGCGCTGCACAGCCGCAGCGTGTTTGGAGATGTTCATAAGTTTGCCCCTGAACCTCCGACCACTCTCACTAGAGGCTCAAGTGGAAGGAGAGAAGGAACTTGAGTGGGAGCAAACTAAACTTAAAAAACAGAGACAGCATGAAAAAGAGCAGAGGAAGCATGAGGTGTGTGTTTACCAATTGGAGCACGAACACGCAATACGCTTAAAAGAAATGGACATATGGTCTACCTATGTATGCAAGCACAAGGATTGAACACCTGCCAGAGTGACCGTGTTGGCGGATTAGTATGTGCTTGCCCATACTAATGTGGCCTGCTTGCTGGCCAGTGCCCACTAGCTTTTCGAAATCTTCGTTAAAGGACCAGTTTTGGTTAACTGTGAAGGCCATTTGGCACCTATGGTTAATCTTAAATGACAAGGAATGACACTGCTGAAAATGCACACACATGACCAATTGCTGTCATTATAAACAAAAGTGGAGAGAAAACTGAATGTTATCTGGCATCTGAAGATGGAGACCATAGTTTAAAAAAATGTACCTAAACCTTTGTTTTTTAAAATAAGATTAAGTCAGTGCTGAAAATGAGACGTACATCACACCATCAAGAAAAAAACACATAAAACACTGCAACTGCTATTGCACTCTATAAACTAAATCTTTACATAACACCAACAGCTTTTAATTTTCAAACCCAAACCCTACATTCCATCCCCCATACACTTTTGCCCTTGACCTTTTTTTCCCCCTTCCCCTCTAACTTAAACCTCCTTTGAGGTCCATCTTGCATATAACCCCATTATCACTTAAAACAAAAGTTTCTGTTCATCTTCAAAAGCAGCTGGCCTTCAAAATGCCTGGAATTTAGCCGTGCTCTTTGTAGGCTGAAAACAAGCTATGCTATGCTGAAAAGCCTTTCGCATGCTGCTGATGCTGGGAGTGGCGTGTTAAGCTTGACAGACAGCTTGCAGACAGAAGTAAAATGACTTCAGCAAGGCCACGTGGTCAGCTGAGCAGGACAGGTAGGCATCCAATTTTTAGGCGCCATCTTGGGCCGGGAAGGGCCGGGAAGAAGTCATCCTCATCCGATGAACTCAACATGGTCGCATCACCTGGCTGCAGGGAGGAATCTTCTATATGCTGCTTGGTGTAATCGATTCCTGAAATATAGAAATATAGAAAGATACGGCACTTAAATGATGCAGTGCAACTTTCTACTGTGTTGTGACCTCATTCTAAGGAAGTGAAACATTGCAGCATTTGAATCTTTTTTTTTTTTTTCATTCGTTGTTCCATTTCATGCACCAATAACAAACATGCAAATCTGTTAATATTACAAAGTGTCAAGACACAAACACACTTAACTATTCGCATGCCTTACCAATTTTGATGGTAGCGTCATCCTTCGTCCATGTCATTCGGAATTTGGGAAGAAGAATTGCAGCTGCAACCAGCTTAGCATCCCTGAACAAGTGCCCAAAACGGTTCTGAATTCCAGACTGTAAAGCATCAACAAGAGGCCTCCAGTAGTTCAGCTGCAACTTGACTTTGTCAAGTTTGACCGTCAGCAGGTGGATTGTAGGAAGTAGCCACCCCATTTGTGCATTGGTTTCGGCTTGCAGTATGTTGGTTGCTTGGGGGACAGGGCTCATTACAGCAGCATATTCAGTGAGAAATACAAGTTCGGCTGGGTTGAACCTGTGTTGACAAAAAAAAAAACCCCACAACATCTCGATATTTTTGGTAGATTAAACCAAGAATTATATATGAATACTAAATCAAAATTTCACAGTCCTGATACAATGTGAAAAAATGGTGTCTATGATGACCGAAAAAACAAAAATCACTGGAAATCTGTAAACAACCAAATGTCATATTCATCCTATTGTACTGTAAATCAACAGTGTGGCACAGCTATGAGGAAGACTTTAGGTAAGAATTATTATTATTTTATTTATTTTTTTGGTCCCCAACCAACCACCCCCCCTTTATTGGGGGACTTAACTTATATTTTCTAGTTTTGTTTTCTTTTTTTCTTTCTTTCTTTTCCTTCCTTCTTCCTGTTTGCTTTGTTTCCTCCTTAATTATGCTTCAAAGTTACTTAAGAAAAAAAAAAATCATAAACAAACCAAAAAAATGTCAATCAACAAATAAAGGAGGACAGTGAAAAGAAAATAATGAATAAAAAAAAAAGAAAAAACATACACACAAACTGAAAATATCACTGTCCCCCAAAATTCCAAACATAAATCCCCTCTATTCGACAATAGTGTCTGCTATAGTTCTTAAAAGCTCTTATATTCAAATGTTTTACATCTATCATTTTGTTAATAAACATTTTACCCAGTAGAAGAATAATGTTTTGAAGTGCTTGGCTGTCACTTGCGAAGTCACCCAAGAGTACTGTAGAGAGATCTAAGCGTAAACTGATGTCAAATTTTAGTAGCCAGCTTTGAACCTCAAGCCAGAATACAGCGACTGAAGAGCAGTACCAAAATAAGTGTTCAGTTGTCTCCTCTTCCTCCAAACAAAAGCAACAGTATGGATTTGTCTCTTTACCCCAAATATACAGCATTTTCTTTGTATTTAAGTATTTATAGATTAACTTATATTGAAAAAATCGTATTTTAACATCTAATGACGCATTGTACAAAATATTAAAGATTTGTTTCCATGGAAGTGGACAGTCTATCATTTTTTCCCAACTTTAAAAAATTTTGTATGGAAATTCTACCAGTTTATTCGTTTGTAAATAGAAATTATAGATCTCCTTATTAATTTTTGTTCAGTTTAGCCATCTGCTCTGCTTTATACTTGGTCTATATACTATATTATTATCACAACTAGTTTTAATTTTTTGTTTCCAACTTAAAGGCAGGGATGCAGTTATTTGATTGTATTGTTGTACTGTACATACATCTCCATAAATAATCCTTAGTTGTTTATATGAGAGTATCTCACATTTTTCATTCATAACATCTTTAACAAAAATAATTCCTTTACTAAACATCTGCTTAAAGAAAATTATTTGTCCTCCACTTAAATTTGAATAAAACCATAATATTTGTAATATTTCTTCATTTTTTTCTGGAGGGTAATACTGAAAGTGTAACCAGCTTTGTAATGCTTCCATTAAGAAGGTGGAGGCTTTTTTGGCAATGCTTTCCTTCTTGAGGTGTACTGGAGCTATTTGCAAAAATGGGTATAGTTTCTTTTCAAACAGTGGGTGAACCTTTCCAAACATCTTACTTGAGAACCAATCTGGGTTAAAGTAAAATTTTTGTATAAGAGATGCTTTTCATGATCTATTCACTGCCTTCAGATTCAGCAATTGTATACCACCTGCTTCATAATCATTATAAAGACTCGTCTAATTTTATAATTTTTACCATTCCAAATAAACTTATATATTTGTTGTTCATATTCCTTAAAAAAAAGCTTCAGGTGGTGAAGGAAGTGCCAACATCAAATAAGTAAATTGAGACACAACTAAGGAATTTATTAACGTTGCCTTACCGTAAATAGTGAGATTCTTACCTTGCCATGGCTGTAAAATAGCACAGATCCTACTCAACTTAATCTTATAATTAATTAAGGATATCTCTCCCATATCCTGTGGTATATGAATACCAAGTATGTTAACGGCTCCATCCACCCATTCCACTGGGAGATCACAGGGAAGTTGGAAATTACTACCTTTTAACTGGCCGAGCCTCAATATACAACATTTCTCATAGTTGGGCTTAAACCCTGATATTTTAGAAAAATTATTCAAATCAATAATGGCCGGGTTTCCCAAACGCAGTTAAGAAGTTCTTAGCGCTAAGTACTACTTAAGACCCTTCTTAAGGCTCCCGTAAGAAGCAACCGCGTTTCCCAAAATGCTTCTTAGCCTAAGAAGACCTGCCGTTAAGAAGGATCGCTAAGAAGTTTCTGAACCCTTCTTAACACCCTTCTTAGCGACAAAACAGTGAAACGGCACCCCCCTCAGGCAGGTAAAGCAATGTGACTGAGCAAGGAGATATTAAAGCAGTACGGTCCGTCCCCTGACTGTGTTTTCCCCCCTCCCCTGTCGTTCAAGCACCCCTCGACCTAAACAAGAAAAAAACACATGTTTGGAATGGTTGTCCAGAGTCCCCAATCACGCTGTCTCTCACATATTGACCACAAATACTGTCCCACCTCACCGTTCGGTAAAGCAACTCGAGCTGCAGTGCATGTCTGAAATCAAATTAAATAAGGTTCAAGCACAGAACAGGTCGCCTCTCCACTCAGGGACAAGACACTACACAACTGACCCACCGAAGTGGTGTCGGCCAGGAAATAATCAGTCGATGCTTTGTGTCGGAAACAAAAGGTGCTTTATTCACACACACACACACAAACACGCGCGCGCGCGCCACAAACTCAATCAAGGGGGGCCGCCCTCCACATCCGCGTCACCTGCAACAGAATATGTACATATACACACAGTTACATATAACAATAATAACATAGGTAGCTAAATGGAATGACATACATCGCAGAGAAACGTACTGCGCGGCATATGACACGTACCTGGACCCTGAGGAAGGATGATGGGCACAGAGATGGAGGGTCGAGCGAACTGCGCCTCCGCCAGGTCCACCTGCCGCCGCCGCAGCTCCATCTCCTCCCTCCGGAGCGCCAACTTCTCCCTCTGCAGCACAATCCGCTCCGTCTGCAGCTCCAACATCTTTTGTTGGGTTGCGCTGCAGAGGGCAAGGTGGGCTTCTATGCCCCGCAGCACCACCAGCTTCTCCTCCTCGGAGGCCATCAGCCTCTCGCTGCAGGTGCAGCGGGTGAGCGTTGGACGCCTCCCCCTCATGGTGCCGCGGATGCGGACCCCGGAACGACCTGCAGGTGTGCATGGATATGGGGGAAATGGCGGGGGTGGGGAGAAGTCACCGACCACCCTGTTGGTGGTGGTGAAGTGCGCCGCCGTCGGCCTGCAGCCAGATGGCTGCCCACCATCCTCCTCCTCCTCCCCCTCCTCCTCCTCCCCGCCGTCCTCCCCCTCCTCCTGCGCCGGTGCAGACGGGCCGGGTCCCGGCAGCCCTGACACATCCACCCCCCCCGCTATCCCCTCACAGGCCGTGGTCCCGACAATGCACAGGACCCTCAGCTCGTCGGGGGTGAGGTCCGGTCCTGTCGGCGCCCCACCACCCGTGGCTTGGGCGGCCCTCCTGGCGGTTGCCCCCTTCCGCTTAGTTTGGCTAGCGAACTCCTGCCATTTCTTGCGGACTCCCTGCCAGTCCCGCAAACCACACGGACCCGAGGGTGCCATGCATCTGGCAATTGCCTGCCAGCGCTGGATTTTGGCGGCCACGCTCTTGGCACCCTTGGTGCTCCCAAACAGCGTGGCCCGGTGCTTCTGCACTTCATCCAGGAGGATATCCATTTCCTCCTGGGTGAAGGCAGGCGAACGTTTACCCCTGGCCTTTGTCCCCTCCGACATGCTGTCTGAACGTTTGCAACTATCCACCATCATATATAGTCAGCAGTAACAGCCGTGCGTATTTGCAGGTGATTGCCGAGTAGACGCACATGCTGTTGGCCCAGCCCTGTAATTCCACGCGGCTGGGACACAATCAGGTGAGAATCAGGTGAGTAGGTATAAGTAGGGCCCTACCTGCCACACATGCCCCGTTTCGTAAGTGACACACGACATGGCTGCTAGACAGTTAATCGTTGGTGAGAACCAAAGACGACGGTATAGACGGGGCCGGCCCGCATACATGAATGCGTACATTCGACAGACCTTCAGCCCGCTGGATGTGCTACCTGACCACGCCATCCACATGAGGTACAGGTTGCACAGGGGGGAGATACAACGGCTCATCCAGCTGGTTGCTCCACACGTCAGGAGGGCGACCCGCCGCACTTTCGCCCTCAGCCCCGAGGTGCAGCTCCTGGCCGCGCTACGCTTCTACGCGGTGGGGAGCTTCATGGAGGTGGTGGGGGACGGCACGGGCCTGAGCAAGGCGTCGGTGTCACGGAGTGTGGCAGCCGTGACACCGATCCTCATGCAACACATCCAGGACCACATCCGCATGCCCACGATGAGGGAGGAGGTCCGTCGGGTCCACCAGGGCTTCTTCGGGATGGCGGGGATTCCCCGGGTAATAGGACTGGTCGATGGGACATTGATACCTATCCTCAACCCATCCCTGGACGACCCCAGTTGGATATGCCGGAAGCACTACTCGGCCATCAACACCCAGGTGGTGGTGGACCACGAAGGCTTCATCATCGACATCGTGGCTAGGTGGCCGGGTGGCACACACGACAGCTTCGTGTGGGCTAACTCGGGTGTGGGTCAGAAGGCCGAGAGGGGAGAATACCACGGGAGCATCTTCCTCGGTGACAGTGGCTATCCCCTCCGCAGCTACCTTTTGACCCCTGTAGCACATGCCGCATCACCGGCGGAGGAGCGCTACAACGAGGCCCACACGACCACCAGGACCTACGTAGAACGTGTGTTCGGCCGGTGGAAGGGGCGCTTTCGCAGCATCCACAGGTCGGCAGGTGGGCTGCGCTTGTCACCGGCGAAAGCCTGTCAGGTGATCGCCGTCACCGCCATGCTGCACAACATCTCGGTGCGAGCCGGAGCAGCTGACCCGCCTGCCCTACAACACGAGGATGACTCTTCGGACGACGAGGACCCACCACCACCACCTCCCCAAGGACCCCGAGCAGCACTGTATCACGCTGGTGCCCAGGCCAGACAGGACATCATCAACCTGTTCTGAGTCCCGACTTACACACCTGTTCTTACGTTGCAGTCACTAAGCAGTCCATCCATTGAGCACGAGACACCCCCCCTCCGCCCCCCAACGCCCGCAACACCCCCACCACATCATACCGATATTCAATAAGCCCCTGCCACCATGCAGTGCGGCAAGCATCATATCATGTCAGTGACAGAATACACTGCATGTGTTATATGCATACGTATATCATTCCAATAAGGATGTACACATGGAACGGCATGTCATACTGTTTCCATTCCGTGTTTCCAGTGTTATTTCCCTGTGTTCTGTGTGTATCGGTGATTATTTTATGTGTCACTTTGTTGTTGTGTCGTGACGACAAATGTCATACTTTTAGCCGGTATTTCATTGATGAGTTCAGTCAGAGTGTTATACCACTTCGGTTTGGAGCATTTTACCAAGGATGCTAGAGTAGCGCTCTGAAGTCTTTGATTTTACTATGGTAACTATGCGCTCCAATCGGCCATTCTGAGATCGATTGCTCATTGCGCCTCAGTTAAGAAGGCAGGTAAGACGGTTCTTAAGACGTTGGTAAGAAGGACGTTAAGAAGGCGTTTGGGAAACACTCTTATCTTAACGCTTCCTCTTAGCCGACCTCTTCTTAGATGCCTTCTTAACTCATTAAGAAGGTTCTTTATTGGGAAACCCGGCCAATGTGGGCAAATGAATGTGTGCTGACCCACGGTACAGGCTTCGTGGGCCCAATTATTGCAGGTAACAACTGCACACTTCAGCCACTGCTCTTTAGGCTTGGAATTTCTGTAGGTATCCATACAGATGATGCACAACTCCTCCTCCTCTTCTGACGAGGAGCTGTCAGCCTTAGGCCTAGGTCTTTTGGGGGCTGTTTTCTTAACCTTTTTTTGTGTTGCTTTTCCATTGTCCTTTTGCCACATTTTTTTCCAGACATTTTTCCCCTTTCGTCGGTCTTCCTCCTCCAACCGCAGTTTCACAGGTGTGTCGGTGAGAATTTCAGAGTGCCTTTTCCTCCTGTTGTTTTCTTTTCTTGGGCCTGCCTTTGGAAATGGCCGAACAATGGAAGGGTTGAACCCAGAGGTGCTCGGAATCTCAGCAGAGGGAGTTGAACTAAGGTGAGCAGGTGAGCAACTTGGTGGTACAGCATATCTGGGTAGAAGGTTAGGGCCTGAAATCAGAGTCAGAGTAGACTACTTAACATTTGACCAGGTTTGATATTTAAAAAATAAAATATAATTAACATCAATATGGAAGATAACACAGTAAATGGCTTTGAAATACATTATGCCACATCAGCCTTGTGTGTGCCTCATTTCTGTTTCACTTGTGGAGTTAAACCAAAGTATATGTCAGCTGCCTCGCTAACATATCTTGCCAACACCTCCTCCTGCTCAATGCTGAACACTGTGTTTGGACTCACATAGCCTACATGTGGAAGGTCCTGAGAACCCTGCTCTCTTAAAAAAAAAAAACACTCCAAAATCATACCTCAAAATTGATTTTTCCCCGTAGCTCCAACAGAAATCCCGTCAGTGGCTTGAAATCTTCCATGAATGATCACAGTAACAGTCTGAGGAAAGTGAAGCTGTCACATGACACATATCTTGCCCCTGATTGGAGGAATTCATGGTGTTACAACCATCCCTGTGTTACTTTTATACCCGGTCTCCCCTATACATCAGTCCATATATTCTCGATGGCCCATACTCCAATTTTCCCTTTTCAGGTAGGCTTTAAGCCATCATCGAAGAGCCAGCATTAGGTGTATAACCCCCTGTGCAAATGTGCATTGTGCAAATTCCAATGTGCAAAGTTGCAATAAGTAAATATTTACAAAAAGCAGTCCATGAACAATAACAATAATAATAATTTAAGTCTCCACAAGATCCATATACATTCATTAGTCACTCCATCGAATTCATAGTTCATCACCACAAGTCCATCCGGTTATTAGTCAATCACCCCATGAAATCAGATGTAAGGTGCTAAAGTTGTCAAAATAAGTTCAATCATCAATGTAACACAGAGCAGTTCAGTAAATATACATAAAATACATAAAAATGTGCAATATGGTGTTAAACTTTACAAAAATACACTTAAGTCCTGTAACTCATTTAGGGCATGGGGTTCCACAGTGTTCAGCTCATTTATCCAGTAGGCCTCTCTCTGTAGGAGCTGTTTAATTAGATTGGGTTAGGTTGTACCTGCTCTAGACCAATGAATTTTAAAGAGGTGGCAGATCCATGGTTCATAACTTCATAATGCCTAGCAATAGCATAATCCATATTGCCATTTCTTATCGCACCTTTATGTTCTGCAAATCTCAGTTTTAAATTCCGTTTAGTTTGACCAATGTATAATAATCCACAAGGACATTTCAACATGTATACTACGTGCGTTGATTGACAATTGATAAACTGTTTTATGTTGTATTTGTGGATGAGTGAAAGTTTTAGTATCAAGAGTGTGAGAGCAGTATGCACATTTTCCGCATCTGTAATTGCCATGTAGACCCCTGGTCAGCCAAGTTGTCTTGCGGGGTTCCATATATGTAGAACTCACCACCATGTCTCTTAACGTTCTTACCCCTTTTAAAACAAAATCTAGGTGGTGATGATGTCAAGTGATGTAAACTGGAGTCACACTGTAAAACTTTCCAATGTTTTTTAATTACAGTATGTGTGTAACCTGTTTTGATGCAGTGGAGTATTCTGACACAAAGGTAATTCTGCCGTTTGTGGTTTTGGGTGTGGGGTATAATAAATGCCATTCTGTCTTTAAAGTGTTGGGACATTTCATTTGCTTTAACTACAAAATCATTGTCATTGCTACATATTCTTCTTAATCTTACAAGCTGTCCATAGGGAATGTTCTTAACAGTGTGATTCGGATGAAAACTCGATGCATGTAAGATAGTGTTTCTATCAGTAGTTTTTCTGTAGATTGACGTTTCTAATCTATTTTCATTATTTACAGTTATGAGCAAGTCCAAGAAATGTATTTTTTCACAATCATTCCATAGTAAACTTCAGCGAGGGGTATGTCCCATTTATGTAGTCATTAAATTTTAACAGCTCATCTATAGAGCCCACAAAGATCGCAAAAATATCATCGATGTACCTCTTAAAGACACGGACCCCCATGTACAAATTCGCATAATTAGGTGCAAAAGGGGATCCCATACTAGTTCCTTGACTTTGTAAGTAATATCGGTTATTAAACATAAAATAGTTGCGTTTTAAAATGAACTTAGTCAGCTCCATTAATAATTCAGCAGGAAGGGTGTCTTTTTTGGACTTCAAATAAAAGTCCATAGCTTGAAGCCCCCCCTCATGGGCGATGTTGGTATAAAGACTTTCCTCATCAAAGGTCACTAAAAAAGCATTTTCTGGTACATGAATGTCACATAGAAGTTTTAAGACATCCCTAGTGTCAGCAACGTAGGATGGAAGTGATGTTACAATTTCTTTTATAGAATAATCAACAAATTGACTCGTGTTCAGTGAGGGAGTCTTTACTCACCACAATAGGTCTCCCTGGGGAATTGTTTAAACTTTTATGTATCTTTGGTAGCAAATAAAATACTAGAGTCACAGGATGTTCATTTTTTAGAAGCTCAAATTGATTCTTAGTTATCCAGTTGTTTTCCATGGCATTCTTTAAAATGCGATCTTGCTCACTCATAAATTTTTCCATCGGGTTATGTTGCAACTGCTCGTAAAAAATAGAATTATTTAATTGTCTCATGGCTTCAGTCACATAACCTTTCGTATTCTGTACAACAATGCCTCCACCCTTATCAGCAGATTTTATAATTATGTCAGTATTTTCTTTTAACTCATTCAATGCTTTTCCTTCCAATATACCGATGTTGTGCTTAATCTTTCTGTTTGTAGACTTAATCGTTTTGTCAATATCGTTCTCCACCAATTTGCTGAAAGTCGCCAATGTAGCATTGGGGACACCAGGAGGCATGAACGTTGACTTCTTCTTAAATATATTAATAGTCGGCCTAGTGGCATTAGCATCATCAGTAATAGTTTCGCATAGGGGTAAGGTGTTAAGTGTAGCTCATGATGGTTCAGCTGGGTACTTGGGAATAGCGAAGACTCTTCATCAATCAGCACTTTTTCTGGGCCAGGGTTAGGCATATAATTTGTTACCTGTTGTGTTTGTCAGCTAGCTGGCAAGTCTAATCAAACGATTCTGCCTGTGCCCTTGTATCCTATTCCTGTGCTTGGTCAACCATTTGATACCGCCATTGCCGATATTGTCAGCCCACTTGTTCGTTCCAGGGGTGGGTATCAGTATTTATTGACAATGATGTGTGTAGCAACTCACTTCCCAGAGGCAATTCCTCTGCAGACCATTACTACCAATGCTGTGCTTAAGGAGCTCCTTAAATTATTTTCCTTGTTTGGTCCGCCTAAAGTTATTCAGATGGACCATGGATGTAATTTCACTTCTCGGTTGTTTGCCCGCATGTTAAAGCAGCTGCGCATCCAGCACAATGTATCCAGCGCTTTCCACCCTGACAGGCAGTGCTGGAACACTTTCACCAATCGTTGAAAAGCATGTTACGAAAGTACTGCTTGGAGACTGGTAAGGATCGGGCTGATGCTGTTTCCTGGTTATTGTTTGCATGTAGGGAAGTAGTACAGGAGTATTTGGGATTTAGCCCGGCTGATCACGTTTTTGCACACACTCCGCAAGGGCCATTAAAGATCAGTGCTTTGGTGACAAATCATGCACAAACATCCTGTCTTATGTTTCTGACTTTTGTGATCACTTGCATCGAGCTTGTGATTTTGCTCGTGAACATAGCACAATGCAACTTTTGCGGAGGGAGATTGAGTACATGTTAGCTAATGGCATTGCTGAGCATAGTATGAGCTCTTGGAGTTCTCCCTTAGCCTGGTAAACCCGCCCCTCGTACTTCATTTCATTTTGTACAGACGGTCTGGACCGGAATCTCTTGAGGGTCATTTAGCAAGTCTCATCAAGACCGATCCAATCAGGGAACAGAAGGTGTGTTCGTTAGCCGTGACGTTGACCTTGTTTGCTAAATTTGAATTGTAGTGTGTAGGTAGGCTAATTACATACGTGCGATTGGGTAAAGGCAGGGGCACTTTTTTAAAACTTCAGCAGTCCACACCTCCAACAAATCGTTTCTGACGGTCTCTGTTCCAGACCCTCTGTACAAAATGAAATGAAGTACGAGGGGCTGGTTTACCAGGCTAGTTCTCCCTGTCTTTTAGTTGCAAAACCTGACCACACATTTCGATTTTGTACTGACTACCGCCGTGTCAATGCAGCGATGAAACCTGATTGCTATCCTTTTCCTAGGGTAGATGACTGCATTGACCGTGTGGGGTCAGCTGTTTTTGTGAGCAACTTCGATGTGCTTAAAGGTTATTGGCAAATACCGCTAAGTAACAGGGCCAAGGACATTTCTGCTTTTGTGACCTCAGATCACTTATTGTCATGTCGCGTCATGGCTTACGGCATGCGTAATGCTCCTGCTATTTTTCAGCGGCTGATTAATACTGTGTTATGTGATGTATCTAACTGCGAAGCTTTCCTAGATGATGTTGTATTGTACAGTTCTGACTGGTCAAGTCACCTTTCCCAAATTTGAGACCTCCTCCATCGTCTATTGT
The DNA here is from genome assembly GCA_027475355.1 of Coilia nasus. Classification (NCBI taxonomy): domain Eukaryota; kingdom Metazoa; phylum Chordata; class Actinopteri; order Clupeiformes; family Engraulidae; genus Coilia; species Coilia nasus. The sequence continues at coordinate 32,634,885 of CM050217.1, forward strand.
CTGACAATCTTACTATCAATCTGGCGAAATGTGAATTTGGGAAGGCCACTGTTACCTATTTGGGCTGCTTGGTGGGAGGGGGTAAGGTACATCCATTGGATGCAAAGATCTCGGCCATCTGTGATTTTCCTGCCCCTGCTGATCGCCGTGATCGTCGTAGGTTCCTTGGCATAGCGGGCTATTACCATGCCTTTTGTAGAAACTTTTCTGCGGTGGTGGCGCCATTAACTGATTTGTTGACTCCAAAGGTTCCGGATGTCTGGTCAGAAAAATGTAGTAAGGCTTTTGAAAATCTAAAGTTCCTTTTGATTGCTGCTCCAGTGTTGAGCGCTCCAGATTTTTCTAGGGGTCTGTTTTTTCACTTGTATTTCTTGGTTCCTGCTGTTGAATAAGCTGTTATGGTCTCATTGTGTAAAATAAACATTTTGTACATTTTGTAAAATAAAACCACTGCTTATCTTTGTAATCCCGTCTCTTGGGTTTTATGTTATGTTCCCAAGTTTCATAATTATTTGGTTTCCTAACACATACTAAATATTTTTCCTCAGATGTATTGAAACTTCTTCATGTAACTATACCTTAAACTAAAGCAACATAACTATAAACACAATTTCTACTTTGCACTTGTTTACAATTAATGTACACACTTTTTCAAAACAGTACACATATTTTCTTACATTAGACAGTTTCATGAATTAGAACTCTTCTTTTCACAATGCATAACACGTAGGCAATTGGGAAAACATGCACACACCTGAAGACAATTACAAAGAAAATTTAACAGCAATCTGTCAGAACCGTAGCACTGAGCTTGAGCTCCCCTTTGTGTTGGGAAGCATTGATCTCTGGATTGGACAGATCCTTTCGGCTAGCATTGTAGGCGACGTGCGCATAGAGGCGCCATTTTGAAAAGTGCTACTACACATGTAAGCAAATAGCTGTCAATGGTGTAGGCTGCAGATTAGCCTGTGTTTTACTTCGTTCGTGATAACCAAATAGTCAAACTGATTCAATTTTGCATTACTGAAGCAGTATGAGGTATAATATGTACATGTCATCAAACATGAAAATTTTTTCTTACTTGGAAAAGGAGATGCCCTGCGGTCTGAAGTATTCATTGGCATAGTTGTAGCAGTCAAAAGCAAAACACTGGATGCATGGAGGCAGCAAGAGGCATAGGAAGAGGAAGAAGAAGAGGACAAAGGCCCAGAAGACATTTCTGATGAAATCAGAGCTACTTTGGTAGTCAGCCATGGCCTTTCAATGAGACAGGATGGACAAGGAGTTCAGCCCAACCTTAGCTGCTTTACAGTGGCCTCGACAGGACAACAGGTATGCTATTGTATGATTTCAACCTCTTACAGTAGACTGTACTGATGTACTGCATTTGCAATACATGATTCTGCATCACAATGCCATAGAATACAGTGTGACCAAACGGTAGTATATTGTATCTTAATTTGACTTTGAAATCACTCTTGGATGAAGAGTGGAGTTTGACACGATCAGCCAAATCTACCCTTACATAAAGAAATCCAACCTTTAATGCACGTCCAGAGTTGTGTCCAGGTAATTCAGCCTGCATGTTTTATATCTTTACAGCACTGTAATACAAATTGCTGTGACATATCATTTGTTATATATAACCTAATTGTTTTGGCTTTCCAACTGATAATTATAACAGTTTAGATAAAATTTCTGTGCTGCCTCCAAAACTACTACATTTTAACTGCTTCAAGGATGCATGTTAATGGTTGTCATGCACAACCTCCTGAATGAGAGTTTTTTCATTCCATAACAGCTTACGTAACGACACACAGCTCAAAATCGGGACTATCCCGAGCCTATATCCCAGGTAAACATTAAAACAACTAAGTTTGGCCACTGGCTCAGAGGAACACACTGCAAATCCAAACACCACAAAAGTAGGCCAGCAATGTTAGTTGCCATCAAAAGACCCAGGCAATCCATCTGTTACCATAACAGCACCCTACCAGTGTCGTGCAAGCCCTAAAATCCCTGTGTATCCCTGGGAGTAATGCATAAAACGCAACCATAACAACGTTTGTTATGTAAGGGGTAACTTATTAAGGCGATACTTATTCCAAAACGTTCATTTATCACCGAAAATAGTTAACATTAAAATCATCCATTGTTTTTTTTTCATAATCAATGCTTCATTGATAGCTGTCAGTCAGTCGTTAAATTAGTTTATGGTTGCTATAGGTACGTACCTTCTATTGGGTTTTGATATGGAACGGTGCTGAAGTTTTAAACTTTTTTTGCCAGAACTACTTTCGAGCCGTGCATGATATACGATTTTACTGCACGGCTAGCAACCAATCAGAAAGCAGCATTCCAGAGGGTAATAAAGACTATTGAAGATACTTCTTTCCATTGTCTAAAAAAAGATAGAATAGAAAAAAAGTGGCAGACAAGGCGCGTGGGTGCTGGCACAATAGATGGAAACATGTAGGAATTTGGAATTAGATAGGAAACATTTTGAGGCATTAAGCCGTTAACGGGAGCGTGAGGAGCAGGGGGCAGATGAAGGTCTGAGGCCAGAGTGCAGGATGGCAGGCAGAAGGAGGCAATAGGTCTGCCAGGAGTAACGGGGTGAAAGGGAAAGCCGGGACCTGATGCTGAAGCCTGAGCAGAGGGCGGAGGAAGGGCCTGGTACGATGCCGAAATGGGGTTATGTGGCGCTGGTACAGCTCCGGGGAAAGAGGGGAAGGAATACCCAGGGGGAATGGGGTGCAGGGTCGAATGTGGTTCGAGCAGGCTGGGCATTAAGGGGGTAGGGAGGATGTAGCGACATGGGAGTGTGGGGTGTGTGTGTGTCTGTGCGTGCATGTGGGATCAGAAGCTTGGTTGGCCAAAGGTAGCAGAATAAGGTAGGCTGAGTGCGTATGTATGTGTGTTTATTTATGTGTGTGTGTGTGTGTGGGCGGGCATGTGTGCAGGGTATATGTGTGTGTATGTGTATGTGTGCGCGCGCGTGCTTGTGATGAGACTGTTGGCCAAAGGCAGCAGAATAAGGTAGCCTGAGTAAGTATGTGTGTGTGCATGTGTGTGTATTTATGTATGTATGTGTGTGTGTGTGTGTGTGTGTGTATTTATGTATATGTGTGTTTGTATTTATGTGTGTGTGTGTGTGTGTGTGTGTGTGTGTGTGTGTGTGTGTGTGTGTGTGTGTGTGTGTGTGTGATCAGAGTGTTGGCCAAAGGCAGCAGAATAAGCTAGTCTGAGCTGCACACTCATCAGATTGGCTGCCATGTGCTGTAGCTCTTGTATGTACACAGAATCTCCTCTTCCCACCATCTGCATTTTGCTTATCTGCTCAAAAATGAGACTGTGTATATGTGTGTGTGTGTGTGTGTGTGTATTGTCGGTGGGTGGCTGTGTATATTTGTATGTGTGTACCTGCCTATGTTTGTGTGTGTGTGTGTGTGTGGGGGGGGGGGGGGGTGTACCTGTGTATTTATATATGTTTGTGTACCTCTGTATCTGTTTTGTACTTGTATGTATGTGTGTGTGTGACTCCAACCCTCCCCTCTCATGGGAGTACTGAGAGAACTGTGCGGACAGCGTAACAGCCCCTTATGTGATGAGTTGTCCTCTGAGTGTGTGCGTGTGTCTGTCTGTCAGTAAATATATGTATGTGTGTTTGTGCGTGTGTCAAAGTGAATGTGTGTGTGTGTCAGAGTGAATGTACGTATGTGTGTGTGTCTGTCTGTGTGTGTATTACAGTGAGTGTTTGTTTGTGTGTGTGTATGTGTGTGAGAGAGACAGAGAGAGAGAGAGAGAGAGAGAGAGAGAGAGAGAGAGAGAGAGAGAGAGAGAGAAGTGGTGATCTGAGATGGTCATTAATCAGTGCCTCAGCTCAGGAAGCTGCAGCTGATGCACATGACGGCCTGTGCCATCACTCACCACACACTACCAACTCCGCAAGCCACAAGGAACAGACTAATTGTGTGTGTGTGTGTGTGTGTGTGCCTGTCTGCCTTTGTAGTGACTGTGTATGTGTGTTTGTCTGCATGTGGGTGGGCATTTGTATGCCTTTCTGTGTGTGTGTGTGTGTGTGTGATGTGTGTGTGTGCTACTGTATCTTTATGCATTACCTTGTTGAGATGCTGGGATGTGGTTGGGGTGTGGTGGTGGCGTGTGTGTGTGTGGTGAGGGGGTTACGTTTTATTTTTGTTTTCCTCTTCTGTTTGTTTTGGTTTTTCCTCCTTGCGGCAGAGGACTGTTCTGCGCTTTCCTTCCCCATTACGGTGACAGGCGTGCAAACGGCTCATTAGGCGTCTCTCAGGCCTCCACCTCTGCTGAAAGCTCCCCGTTCATTTAGCTCCCGTGCTCGTCCCCGGCCCACCCGTGTCACGCCGCCGGCGCTGAATTACTCCTAATTGCCCGCCCGTTTGTCCGAGCGCACAGCACAATTATGGGCAGGCGGAGAGAGAGAGGACTCGCAGCATGAGGAAGTGGCCATAATGATTCACCAGACGGCACTCTGTGTGTAATTACATAGTAGTAAATATGCAATTAAAACCTGACAGCCACAGGAGTGGCCCCCTGAGATCTCTTCAGACTTCCACTCTCTGAGTATGACATATTTACCTGTGTGTGACATACTTCACTATGTCTAAGGTATTTACCTGTATCTGAGATATGATACTATATCTGAGATATGATACTGTGTATGAGATACGGATGCTATATTTGAGATATGATACTGTGTATGAGATATGATACTCTATCTGAGATATGTTACTGTGTATGAGATATTTACCTGTGTTTAAGATATGATACTGTGGGCCGATTGTATAAAGCTATAAGCGCCCACTACTGGGGTAACTCTCACAAGGAGCACCTAAAGCATGGCGTGGTATTTACAAACGGTACAGGTAAGTCCAAATAGCGCAAATAGCGCTTTTCTGTGGCATGCATATTCAAACCTGGAGTGTCCGTGGGAATGTGGGCATGAAGTGTGAACTATGGGAGGAGAAGTGTAAAGAGCGCCTTATTACTTGTTCCCTTGTATGTACCACACATGCCGGTGATGGCGCATTTGTAATTTGCAATGAGCACTTTGCACATTTAAAATACTTTTATCAATTTCATCCGCACTAATTCAACAGTTGGGAAGGAAGGGAGGGCTGAGACGATAAGACAATTCTGTCAGTGTTTCCTTGCACATCACAGCAATAAGTGATGGATAAGATGAGCCCAAATCCCTTGCTTAACCCTCCTGTTGTTTCGTTTCATGTTTACTACTTTTGTGTTCTGGTCAAAAATGACCGCTTCCCCATTGAGGTGTTACAAAAGCCAATGTAATACACAATTCTCATCCAATTTTGTGATTGACCTTTTTATCAACTTAATAACTTTAAAATATTATCAGTTTATGTCTTTATTTTGTTATTTTTGGCCTGCAAACCTCATTGACTTAAGCACTTACAAATGACTTTTAATAAATAAAAACATAATATATAGAATATTCTGACCAAATCAAATACTCAAATGAAACGTACTGTGCTGCTAATTTGACCTTCATATGCCCGAGTATATCACAGAGATTTGTTTTGAAATAATTTATTTACGTATGT
>CM050217.1:32655490-32657990 GCA_027475355.1 Coilia nasus
TTTTATTCTACATGTTTTATCTGGTAGAAGGAGAAAGAAGACGTAGAAATAGAGGAATGATGACCAAACACACACAGACAAAGGAAGAGATGTGGAAGAGGTTTCCCTCCAAAAGTGTGTTTGATGTCTGTGGCTGGTGCGTTGTACAGGCAGGTGTCCATGTTAGCCTAAAGGGTGGATATCATTAGGAGAGAGTCAAGGGATCGGCAGCACATGTGTCATGTTGGAATCGGGCTAGAGTAACTGCCAACACCCAGAGGATGTATCTGTGGCATGTCGCGGAAAAAAAAGAGAACCCTATTGTTTTTAAAGAAGCACTATGCAACTTTGAGCGCATTTTCTCATTGGAGCTCCCCCTAGTGTCTCAAATTAAATTGCCAAGTCAGAGTCAGAATTTTTTCAGAACATAACATGATTCTGCTTGTCACGATATTCGAGACTTTGTGAGTCTGAGGGTGCCGGAACCAAGGGGGTAGGAATATATCCGGAAGTTGAAGCACCCATGGGGAAATCTCAACCCGGAAAATGACCAATAGCATGTAGCATTCCGTTGACTTCCATTCATTTTAGCGTCACTTTGAAATCAAACAACTTTACATGAGAAGCCATCTGTACCTTGCTATTGGCATTGTTGTAAACCAGAGAGGACATAGCAAAACATATTTGCTTCGATCGGAAATCTGTCACATTATTGCCTTGTAAGAAACGTTTACCGGAAATTATGCTAAAAATGACGCCATAAATCATGCGACGGCTAGTGAGTTTCTGTCGCACAGGAGAAAATTTACCGTACTGGTTGGATAACAAGCTGTAGCCACAGTCATGCCTGTTTACTTTTCTATTCATGTTGGGGAAACATTTACATCACTATTTCCCGAAAAATAAGCTTAGAACTTGGTATTTGTTTGTAAGCAGAATCGCTAACTTTATGGATTTTACTACTCGATGCAAGTGAATTGAGAAAGATGGCTAAGCTACACGCTATAGCTTGTAGTTTACATGCTAACTAGCTAGCTCCATTGACATGCTGGCTTGCAACACTGCCTGGAACCAAAGTTAGTTGACGAAGAATCAAGTCCCCACGTACAATATTAGCCTCCCATTCCACTAAGTGATTGCAGCTATAACAGTAGAAGAATACTTATTAAGAAAATTATCGTACGCTGTATGATTTGTGATTGAGCATCTACCACTCAATTTATAGTATTTGGGTTCGCTGGCCGACGTGACCGTACGTCACCCCGCGCTTGCGCAGTTGCCTGGTGACCAATTAAAAATCTCAAAATTGTGCTTCAACGGCTCCCATTGAAAACGACGCCATCCCTCAGTCCATTCTCTTCTACTGTCTATGGCCGGAACGGACACCCTGATATTGCAAGCGCGGTATTCTCTCCACAGACAGCGGGGGCGGTCAAGAAAGTGTTTATTCTCATGGCAATGACTCATTTAAGCATCAACAGACTTATGAAGATGATTAGCTGGAAAGAGTTGCATAATGCTGCTTTAAGAAAGCAAAGCCTACTGGAAATGTCTGTCGCACTTCTGACATGGAGGGTTAGAAATTTGTTCTAAAATCCTGCGCGTCACGCCCATAGTGCTCTTGCTGCTACAGTAGATAGCTCACGCTTCTGGCCTTTATTGTGCTCGTTAGTAGGAAGTCACTACAGACAAAAATGTCTGATCTATCTATCTGCCTGTCTGTCTTTCTGTCTGTCTGTCCATCTGACTTCCTGTCTGTCCAGCCATCCGTCCGTCCCTCCCGTCGTGTCTGCTAGGGTGTCGGTGGGTCGGTTGGGTAGGGCACTGCATCATGTTTGGGTGTGTGTGCCCACAGGTAATTTCCCAATCCCACCCCATCTCTCTCTCTCTCTCTCTCTCTCTCTCTCTCTCTCTCTCTCTCTCTCTCTCTCTCTCTCTCTCTTTCTCTTCTATTTGCTTCCTGACAAGCTCCAATATCTAACCAAAGGTAAGAAGAATGCTAAAAATATATGTGAAAAAAAAGAAAAAAAAAGATATACAAAAAATCCTACAAAAAATGTCTCCTGAGTGCAGTAATGCAATGTGCAGGCTTTACAACATCTCTTTATTTTATGCTATTTGCTGCAGTATACATTTCCTCTTCCTCTTCATCTTCATCAGTCCCTTTCTCGTGTCATTCTTCGTCTTATTCTGTTTTGTCTCTCCCAAATGACCCTGTGGGACGCCAATGATGCCAAGCTGCCCGTCTGAACCGTTACCATGGGGACGCACCTGTCGTGCCCTCTACACCTAATGAATGGCTGCCGGCTCCAAAGGTCACCCAAAGGTCAGGGGCTGTTGCCGAGGGAAACCCCATCTTCAGTCCTCCTCTGTCATCCTCTCCAGACAGCTTTGAGTCTGGGCAAATACGTACAGCCTGTACAGCCTCTCTGCGCTATACTGCACTACTGTCTCAAAGACACTGTCGGTCTGTATCTGTGTGTGTGTGTGTTTGTTGTGTGTGTGTGTGGATGTGTGTCAG
>CM050217.1:32662990-32667990 GCA_027475355.1 Coilia nasus
GGCCTCTTGCGGCCTGCACAGAGCACCACTGTCTACACTCACCTTACAGGAGCCAGGAATTGAAACTTCCAAAAAAAGCACATCTTTGCGACCCTGATTAAGAGACACAGACATACACTGGGAGACTGGCATATGACACTAGGGATGATATATTCCTGCCTTATACAACAAACACTAGGCCATGGATGGCAGTTGAACCTATAGCAGCCACCCCGATGCAACATGTTTATGTAACCACAGGCTTAATGCTGGTGAGCTTCCCTCAAGAAAGTTACTACCAAGCCCCAGTCCTTGTGCCTGTTTACAGAAATATTAGTTAAACAGGAGAAAGTATACCCAATGGGAGAAAACATACCCAACTTAGAAAGATATTAAATAACAAGTGGCACCAAGGCTGGCTTAAAACGGTCTCACACATGGGTCATTATGCATCAAATACAGTCTGTGATCTGCTGTTAACCCCGACTCCAAGTGTGGCACTCATTTGACTTTAGCAAGCTTAGAAATAGTGAACATGACAACTTTGCACCTGCCACACTTATCTTGCAAATGAAATAACCACAAGCTTTGACTAGGCGAGACAGTCAAACTCTCACTCATAAAGGTCTCAACTTCTAGTAAATTCAAAAAAAAGAGACCACTGGTGTGCTTCAAGTCAGCAAATGACAAAACAAAGAATATATGGCATTAAGAATACTCACACACACACACACACACACACACACACACATACACACATGCATGCATGTGCACAACCCAGGGCCAGCAAATCACAAGCTTCATGAGTGAGTGAAGAGATGCAGTGAAGATGCATTTAGAAATATGAAGAGATCTCCCTTCTAAATGTCTTGAAAGTGTATGTTTTATTACTGGCTTCAATAAATTGATTTTGGTCTAACTTTAGTTCTTCAATAATATATGCATTAACCAATAACAAATAACTTGCTTTAATTACTTTGTGAAAGGTTATTTGTTTTTAACTTTAAAAAGTTTTTAGTAGTTGATGTATTGGACAATGAGATGAAATCACACATCAGAGGCTAGGACACAGGGCAGAGTGGTCTGGAAACTCCCAGCAGAGGTACTGTCAGGAGACACACTCTGGTGGCGGGAGACACACCTCTGTGTACGAAGCAAAAGAAACCGCATTAAGCGGTAGAGACAGTCTCTTTGAGGCTTTCTCTTGCGCTCTCAAGATTCAACACTTTACTGCCACAGAAGACAAAAAGACACACAACAAACATGAAAACATGAACATTAATATAAATATATGAGAAATAACACTGGCACTTCACACAGGATCACATACTACATGTAAATACAGTGGTCCCTTGCTATAACGCAGTTCACCTTTTGCAGGTCTCGCTGTTTTGTTGATTTTTTTCAGAGCATTGTGTTCTGCACCCTGATTGGCTAAGGGACTGTAGAACATTGTCAATCAATCTCCTCCGTGCCATGTCTCTGACAGTACAGAATGCGTGCAGCTTGTGAAGTCTGAGAAAAGTGTATAATGTGTGTAGTGAGGGGTTTTACAGCCTTAAAACATCTATAATAACTGCAAAAAAATTAAGCTAACTACTTTGCGGATTTTATTTTTAGAACGGAACTCATAGAAGGGATCATTGTACATAAAATTCAATTTGTCTTCCTCTTTCAACTCGTCAAACACTGAGGCTCTCCACAGAAAACCACTGTCTACTTAGCACACTGTCATCTCAAACACTGCAGCACACTGTGGTAAAGACATGCCACCGCTCTGGTAAAGACATGCCACCGAACTGTCTATAGTATAGTACATGGCTGTCGTACACACACACACACACATGGCTATTGTATTCTGTCCATATGGCCTACTGTCTTAGTGTGGCATTAAGGTTAGCCTTATAGTTGCCATCAGTCTGTCACTTGTTTTGGAGTCCTTGTCACTGAGTCTGTGACACACCACCAGATGTACCAGATACGTACATGTCACCATGACACTGTCACTGGGTCAGATTCACTCTGTGTAGGAAGTTAGCTGTGCAAAGCATAGACTGTATGGTGCAAAGGCTGCACATGAGTGTGTGTGTGTGTGTGTGTGTGTGTGTGTGTGTGTGTGTGTGTGTGTGTGTGTGTGTGTGTGTGTGTGTGTGTGTGTGTGCGTGTGCGTGTGCGTGAGTTGTGTGTACTCATGGAATCGTGCCTTTAAGTGAGCCACTAGTATACTAGTATGGCATATGTAAATAGGCACATAAATATGCACAAGCTCTGTTTATGTGTTTATTTACTAAAGTGTTCCTCAGTGTGTATGGTGCCTGAGTGTATCTGTTACTGTTCATCTGTGCCACTGTGTGTGTGTTTGTGCACATGGGGGGCGTGTGTTGTGTGGTTGTGTGTGTGTGCGTGTGTGGTTGTGTGTGTAGTGGTAGGGGAGTGAAGTGCACTCATGTATGTGTTTGTGTATGTATTGGTATAAATGTGTGTGTTTGTGTGTTTGTGTGTATGTGGTGGTGTGTAGTTGTCTGAATGTGTGTGTGTGTGTGTGTGTGTGTGTGTGTGTGTGTGTGTGTGTGTGTGTGTGTGTGTGTGTGTGTGTGTGTGTGTGTGTGTGTGTGTAACTGCATAGAGGTGAAGTGCACTCATGTATTTATGTTTGTGTGTGTGCATATGAGAATGTGTGTGTGTGTGTGTGTGTGTACGTGTGCATTTGTGTACGTGTGTCTGGTGTGAGTGTGTGTATGTGTGTGTGTATGTGTTTGTCTGGTGAGAATGTGTGTGTGTGAGGTGGTCAGAGAGCGATGACCGGAGCAGGCTGCGTGGCCACTGGGGGGTTCATTAAAGTGAGCGGCAGGCCCTCCTCTAAAACGCTGTCGGAGGAATATACTCCACGCAGGACTAAATAAACACCCATAAATTATTTATAGCACCAGGAGAGCCCAGCACACACACACACACACACACACACACACACACACACACACACACACACACACACAAATGCACACACACACATGCACAAGCATGCACACTCACACACAAATACACACACAAAGACACACAATCACAGACATGTACACACGTACACACACACACACACTTACACGTGTGTACGCACACACACACACACAAACATAACTGTGCACACGTGCACATGCACACACACATACACATGCACACACACACAATCACAACCATGTGCAGACACACACACACACATGTATGCACACACACACGTATGCACACCCACACACACACATACACACACACACACGCACAGACAGCGACACAAATATCTAGTGGTGTTGGTGTGTAAAAGATGATTTATGTTCCACAGTCACATTAAGCTTCAGTGCAACTGGCCATGTTCCTCCAGGGGCTGGGCAGACACAAAATGGTAGTTATAAACTGCATGTGGTCACGTGTGTGTGTGTGTGTGTCTGTGTGTGTGTTTGTGTGTGTGTGGCTATATGTGTATATGTTTGCGTGTGTGTCTACATACATGTGTGTGCGTGCGTGTGTGTGTGTGTGTCTTGTGTATGTATGTGTTCATGTTTATGTGTATGTGCATACACATGCATCATACATGCATTTGTGTATGAACGTGATGATTTCATTTTGCGTTCTTTCATCACACCTTAAAATCATTTTCTGCATCGCATAAGGACTGTGATACAAGGTACCATCTCCTTTGTATTTGACAAAAATACATGGACTGCATTGAGGTGTTTTCTGGCGAGATAGAAAAGTAGTATCCTCCTATTGTCTCCTTTAGGCTTTTAGAATTTGTACGCCTTTTACCATACACACATAAACTACATGACAAACTAAAGAAGTGGGTGAAAACAATCAAGGTGACACTCTATGGTGAATGAATCGCTGGTTACACTTTATTTCACTGTGCCTGTTACATGGATCGGGTACAGTGTAACAAAGTGTGTAACAATATGTAACATTGTATACTTACACAGTACTATAAGGTTAGGAGTTGGTGTTAGGTAGGTACAATGTAAAGCTGTGGCCTAATATGGGGAAGCTGTGGCCTAATGGTTAGGGAGTTGGTCTTGGGATCGGAGGGTCGAATCCCATACCAGTAGGAAGTGTTACTGCAGCGGTGTGTTTTACACTTACATGTGTACTGCTAATTCCCTCCAGCAGGAGGCGTGTGACCTCTGCCTGTCTGTCAAACTCACAAAATCTTGGTGACGATGTCAGGCGGTGGCACGTCTCATCAAACCTGTTCTCCACCCATCACCTCTTTTACCCTAACAGTCAGATGTCTTTCTTGAGAAGTGAAATGGTATGGACACATATCTCATCAAACTTGATATGTGCAACTTGATATCTAGGGATGTGAAATACTGATATTAGGGATGAAGTGACACACACACACACACACACACACACACATGCTCTCGCTCACTCTCTCACTCACACACACAAACACTCACACGTACACCACGACATACACCACAACCACAGAGCCACACCAGCCTCTCAAACACACAAACATCACAAATGGTGTTGATATTTCATGCTGTGATTAAAAGTGTGTGTGTTTGCAGTAAGCATCTGCTATGTGTGTGTGTGTGTGTGTTTGTGTGTGTGTGTGTGCGTGTGTGTGTGTGTGTGTGCGTGTGTGTGTGTGTCTGTGTGTGTGTGTGTGTGTGTGTGTGTGTGTGTGTGTGTGTGTGTGGGTGTGTGTGTGTGTGTGGGTGTGCCTCAGCTGGCCTCAGGAGTGGCCTGAGCTCTAGGGAGCTGCATTAATAAGAGCTGTGGCTGAATCTTAATTGAAATGTTGCTCTTGTCTTTAAATGACGCTTACATATTGCACTGTGTCAGCCAGGGTTCACCCATACACCCCATCTGCATTGTGTGTGTGTGTGTGTGTGTGTGTAGTGAATGTGTGTGTGTATGTGCGTGTGTGTGCATACGTGTATGTAGTGAATGTATGTGTGTGTGTGTGCATCCTCCCTGCATGCCTCATTATGAATGCTATTTATTCTATTCAGGATTCCTTTCCC
>CM050217.1:32670490-32710490 GCA_027475355.1 Coilia nasus
ACCCCCTGTAACCCACCAATGATCACCACCCCCTCAACCCACCTGTGATCAACCACCACCCCCCCCACCCCAACTCTAACCCACCCCTGATCACCACACCCCCAACCAACCCCTGACCAACCACCACCCACCCCCCCCCCCCCACCCCAACTCTAACCCACCCCAACTCTAGTCCACCCCTTATCACCCCCCACCCTACCCCACCCCTGATCTCGAGAGTCTTCTTGACAATTAGTACTAAAGAGACTCATGTAGTACTCCCCTAATGCATTATCCATGTTGCCTCTATGGGCTTACATAAATCATCATGTTCTCAGGGGTTAAACTGCACCCTCTGCACTGTACACATACGTGCGCACGCATATGTGCATGCATGCATACACACACAAACATATACACACGTCAGCATAAACACATGCAAGCACACACACTCGTGCATGCACACAAACACACACACAGTGTGTACAGGCGTACTGGCTGCCTTCAAGCCTTATTTGGCTCACATATCAACCCCAACACAAACACAAACACACACACACAGTCACACACCTCACCCTAAACCTGGCAACTGGGGGCTGTGCTAACTGGGCAGGCGGCTGCTGAATGATTGAAGGGCCTCACTTTGTGCTATTATTCATCAGCCACAGAGCAGGGATTCACACGTCCGGCTCAGGGCCTACATCTTTCATGACCACTTCCAGCCAAAGCCTCAGGAAAGGGTCTCTAGACAGCAGCTCGCACACACACACAATGTCAAGAGATACCCATACTTAAAATATGACTGATTCACTAACTCTGTCTATATCACACACAGACACACACACATACAGTATACATAGAGTGTGAGTGGGGGGGCTAATGCAAGTTTGTCTAATACAAGTGTGGCAGACACACATGGACTGTGGCATGTAGCAAAGGTGTGTGCCTCTCATCATGGTCCACAGCCACTCAGACAAATGGGTCATTTCACACACACACACACACACACACACACACACACACACACACACACACACACATAAATGAAAACACATACACACACAAAAAATACACACAAACAAATGCTCTCTCTCTCTCTCTCCCTCTCTCTCTCTCACACACACATACAGACACACACACACACACACACACACAAACAGTTCTACCAGTAAGCAAATATGAAAACCTGCCTCCATATCTCTTGCCAATTAAGCGAGCACTGGAGCACTGGGGCATTTACCGGGTCTGGGGGGGTTCTTGGCACATCACTTTCGCTTTACCCAACTGCTCCTCAGAGAGTCTGAGATGTCCTACTTTGTGTGATTTGTGGTGGGGTGTGTGTGTGTGTGTGTGTGTGTGTGTGTGTGTGTGTGTGTGTGTGTGTGTGTGTGTGTGTGTGTGCGCGTGCGGTGGGGCAGAGCTTCGTCTTGGATAGGGGCATCAGCTCAAAGACTGGGGGTCGACGCTATGGGACACCCTGTGGTTTTAGTGAGTCTGCTGAATTTGTAATGTGTGTGTGTCTGTGAGTGTGAATTTGTAATGTGTGTGTCTGTGTCTGTCTGTGTGTGTGTAAGGAAGGGAGAGAGAGAGAGAGAAGCATGTGTTTGTGCATTTGACACAGAGAGGAGAGAGAGAAGAGAGAGGGGGAGTGCTTGTATGTATATGTGTGTGTGTATGTGTGTGTGTGTGTCGGGAGAAGAGAGAGAGAGAGAGAGTGAGCCACAGACAAAGACTACATCATTGATTGATTAAAGCCAGATGCAATCATGGATCACATTTGTGTGTGTGTTTGTGTGTGCGCAGTGTATGTATGAATAAGTGTGTGCATGCATGTGTGAAGTGTGTGTTGTGTTTGGATGTGTGCACATGTATGCGTGTATAAATGTGTACATGCATGTCTGAGCGTGTGCGTGCTTGTGTGTGTGCGCGTGTGTGTGAGTGAGTGAGGGAGCACAAAGGCGAGCCAGCAGCCCATCTGAAAGGCAGTAGCCCAATGGGTTGTGTCTGGCACTGATGGTGCTGCCCCAGACAGAGAGGGCCATTAGCCACATCAGAGTCGTTAGCGGTGCCTGTACCCGCTAGTGCGCCCCATCAGCGCACACATTTAACACCAGGGGGGGCTGTGAGATCTGCATGGCACTCTCTCCCCAGACACATCTCATCCACATAACACACAGACAGAAGTGACAAGATCCATCACTCACTGTCCTCCACATACACACACACACATACCTGACCTGGCCGTCACCCTAACTTTCATGGGGGGACATCTCCATAAGGCACTGTGATGGGCTCTTCTGCCTGTCAGGTGGCTGTGAGGCTGTTCAACACACTCCCTTTCCAGGCGCGCCCCCCTAGAATGCATGTGAGTTACAGGCCTGGGTATCTTCACTCAAAGTAAGGGGTAAACCTCCTTATAGAAGAGCCCCATAGTTTTGTTTTGTTGTGGAATTAAGACAAATGCCCCCCTTATTAGGAGGTTTACTGCTTATCTTGTGTTAACTTACCTGGAGTTCACATGAATGCACCATTCACCAGCGCAAGTCACCGTTTTGAACCAAGGCACAATCTATCTACTTTAAGGAGAAAGAACCAGAGGCTACGAGCTTTTTGGGAGTTTAAAGCCAAATCCAACACTGCAGCAGGCAACAAAGTCCAGCAAATTTGTTGGCAATGTACTGCTGACCAACAGGGGCGGTTTCTGATATGGTGCTGACAATTAGTACAATATATTTAAGCAGATTATCTTTTCCAGGAATGGGTGGATTGTTGGTCTGTGCCCATGTGTGTTGGGGGTGGGGGGGGGGGTATTGGTCCCTATAGGTAAGTCAACTAAGAAACATTTCTACTGTAATATTAAAATACTTAACAAGGCAAGTTTAAGGCAAGGCAAGTTTATTTGTATAACACATTTCATACATAATGGCAGTTCAATGTGTTTGACAAAAATAAAAGCAAAGGACAATATGTAAAAGCATAATAGATAAAATATGGGTAAAATGATAAAAGTAAAATAAGTATGTGGTAAATAAAAGACATAAAAGCATACAAACACATAAGCTAAACATAAATGAGTCATCTGAATCATCTGAAAAGATAAAATAACAGTAAATGCTTGAAAGGATATATGTAAAATTAGTATAAATCATTAATAGAAAGCATCTGATAACAGTTTGGTCGTAAGTCTAGATTTGAATCTGCCAAGAGTAGCATTTTTTTTCTGGAAGTTGGTTCCAGAGCTGGAAGCTGCCTTACCACATTTTAACAGCAGGTTCCACCAACAGATTTTTCTGCTGTGATCTTAGAGACCTAGTTGGTCCATATAGCTGAAACATATGCAACTGGGTCCCATCCCATTTAATGATTTAAACACGAGAAGCAATGACTTGTCAATTCTGAAATGGAAGAATGTCAATTCTGTAACTTACTGGGAGCTAGTACAGGGACCTTTTTGTTCTTGTAAGAACCTTTGCTGCTGCATTTTGGATCAGTTGAAGGTGTTTGATGGTCATTTTAGGAAGGCCTGTGAAACTGCCATTGCAAGGGCATAGGTTTTACTTCAGCTTTGGTATGGACAATACCAACCACCAGCCCTCTGCCGAACAGTTTACCCACCCATTCATTTTCTGAAGAGAACAGGTCATGCAGCATTGCCAGGTGCCAACAGGCATTCAGAATCAGATAGCAAGGGCAAGACCGGTAAATACAGTTTCTGTTTCCCATACGGTCATTTAGTATCAAACAAGAGCAGTTGTTATTTGTTGTTATTTGATTGTGAATGCATGTCAGCAAAAGTGCATAAACTGTTATGGGGTAGTTACAGAGGCACTGCCATTACATTTTTGACTGGTTCAGAAGCAGGACTTCAAGGTGCAGTAGCATTTTTACAGACTGGTGCTGTGACTATAGTGCAGCAGATTAGCTGAAGAACCGTTCACTTTGTGATACAAGCCTCAAATTTGGCAAAAATCACTAGACCTGCTTTTCCCAAAAAGCCTGTTAGCCACTGTGAAAAGTAAAGTGTCGAGGGGCCTTGAAGAAGGCACCAAAAAATGTTCAGAGGCAAAACTCTGTCGACAGCATTTTTATTGTGCACACCAACAGTGAAAAAACCCAAAACCACAAAAAAGATAAATATCCAAAAAGACAAAAAAATGCTATATACAAAATGTACAAAAAAAACATATTTACAAAAACTGAAACTCAAAATACCCAAATAATAAAGCTCACTCAACTGAGACAATTGCTTTTGCATAGCACGACACCAATACCATACAACCTTCACCTACTAACCTCCCCGAACAACTGAAAGCACGTCCCTTTTAAAGGGATGAACCCATGCTCTGAATTCGGCACATACCAAAATACGCGGTAAGCACAGGGGGATTCACACATAGAAACAGAAATAACTAAATAAACAGTTTAAAATGGCACCATTCATACAATAACTAAATCAGGCCTTTCATACAAATAATAATAAACACATACATACAGAAATATAATGACAGAAAGCAATTAAACAGTTAATTAATTTTGCGAGGGTGCAACCATGCAAACATGCGAACACGCTCAGCAATATAGCCTCCTCGGAACAGAGGCACGCACCCTTTGATCCAATGCAGAAGCACTGCCACAACAGTAAGAGTTGTTTTTAACAATGCTTAGCAAACATTTTTCAAAGTACACTGACAGTCAATTGAAACTTTGAGGTAGAAATGTATGCACATTTGTACTTGTAGGGGGATTGTAATTATTCATTGTTGATTTATTGATGACTTAGTGCTCAGGTAGTTGAGATAATAAGTTGTCTTCTTATCACTGTTCATTGCACATGGGTTGGTCTCTTTGCAAAAGTGGACCAAATACACATTGAGCAACACCTAGTGGGAAGCTGCATAATTTGAGGATTGGTTTTGAAGGCCTATATAAAGGCCCAAAAAAGGCCACCATTAGTCAAGGCTATACTGCATCCATCACATGAACAACAACTCCGGGCACTGGGTATGGAGGCCGGTTTGAGCTACAATGAGATAGCCAGGCGAATGGGCTGTTCCCAACCCACAATTTGAAACCTGGTTCTGGCTCTGTTGACAATAGACCGGGAGGTCAACCTCCAAGCATGATTGCTTTTACGCGCCAACATCCTGACCATGGTTCAACGCCAGACATGACTTCGATGGGCCAGGCTTCCACTACAGCAAGAGTGGAATAGGATTCCGCAGAACACTATCCGACGCCTAGTCCAAAGCATACGCTAACGGATTGCCACCTGCATCGAAGCAAACGGAGGCCAGGCCATACCCGGTATCGACTGTTATGACTTTGTGTTTGGCAGGTGCCATTTTCTTTTGTTAAGTTTTTTGGTTTGAAATTATTTTTGAAACTTTAGATTTTTGTTTCTGTATGCCAATTTCCTAAGCCAATGATTCATATGAAAAAAATCCAGTTTAGGGTTTCAAAAGAAAAATGATGTTGAAAAATATGGTCTCAAAGTTTTCATTGACTGTGAGTGTACTTAGACATCAGGGAATCAACAGATAATTCTCAGAAGACGGAATGCTTGTGCATCAACGATATTTATACATAAATGAGGCATGTGAAACGAACCGATGTTTCATGTTGTGTTATGTGAGTGCGTGTGAAATGTTTGTTGAAGGTTAAATGATATGTGTGCACCCATATGTTAGCCAGAAACAGAACAGAACACAGTGTAAAACAGGTAGATATGTCCAAGCAGTGATTTGATGTAACTCACAGTAACAACATCAAAGCAGAGCAGGAGAAGTTGAGGAAAGGGATGACGTGTCAAGTTCATAGCGGCCACCATTAGGACGCTGTGATGATGTGCTAACCAGTCGCATCATCACAGCCACACAAAAAAACAACATGGGAGCCATTTTCCAAGATGGCCACCTTTCTTTGTGTTTGTTTTCTGTGAATGTGAATTCATTTTTTACTTGACAGTTCAGCACGCCACTGTCGCCACACCCACCCCTCAGTTGAACAGCTGGCTAGGTTGTTGTCAACTTTTTCCTTGTTGTCATGACACCGCACCCACACACTGGGAAGGAACTTAGGGGCGCGCTTTCCAATGCAGAAAAGAAACCACTGAGACTCAGTCTGAGGCACCGCCACCACCAATTAAAAAGAGAAGGTGTGGGTACAAGAAAGACTGGGAAAGTGAATATTTGTGGCTGAAAGGGATTGAGGGGGATACCGAGAGGGCTTTTGTGACATTTGCTAAACGACCTCTTCAATCGGACATGGAGGGAAATAACACTTTACTAACACGCAAGTTCATTGCATTACATTACATTAGGCTACATTACACTTAGCAGACACTTTTATCCAAAGCGACTTACGAAAGGAGCACATAATAAGCTAACAGAGGTGTCGAGAAACCAGTGGTGGCTGGTAGTCTTTCAAACAGGGGAGGCTGGTCAGTTAGGCACATAGAAAAAAATGTCAATTATGGCCCACACCCTTGCCTCTGAGTCGCCCCACTTTTGGCTGGGTCTCCAGTTCAGAAATGGCCCCACACACATCTGAGTGTCACCTGTGTTCCTGGCCCACCTACTGTGAAATTACACATTGGTTCTTTTGGCCCAGTACTAAGTATTGGCCAACACCCTGAAATGACTTGATGGTTCTATTGGCCAAGGACTGGCCCAGCAAGCCCACAAATTGTGAAGTGACTTATTATTTCTTTTGGCCCAGTACTGGCCAATATACTATGACAAAAGTATTTAGTCTATTTTGTTTATATTTTGTATGTAGGATATATTTTAAACTGTTAATAATAAGGCCTATGTTGCTTTATGCAGAAGAACCACCACCACAGCAATATTATGTATAAGAAAATACTGCCCTCCTTTCTTTTTTTTTCTAAAAATTTGTCTGGTACCCTGTCATACCAGCTGGACATCTTCTCTAGGGACTCTCGATGGCAAGTAGACCAGGTTGCTAAGTTAGCTTTAGCCCATTGTGCTACAGCTGCACCTGCAGTTAGCCAGTTGACCTTGTCATACTAGGAGAGCTGAAAACAACGATGATTTCGCCCTACCTTTTTAACTAAATCAATGTTAGGCGTTGGTCTGTCCTGCTGTTTAATTCAGATTTTCTCTTTGTAAGGAAGACTATCAAATTTGTTCGCTTAAATCAAATAAAAAATGCTAGCCGCCATAATGCACAGCTTTCTTGCTAGCTGGCTAGTTTCCCCCCTCTACAGGCTATAATAAACAAACTTTTCAAAGTGAATTGAAAACAGGTATCAAACTTAATAACACCAAATTTACACTTTATTTACAAAATTATGTACAAAGACACTAGTGAATGGTAGTCAAAACGAATGGAGATTTCTCACCACTTCCCTATTTATGGTACTGACTGACTGAGCAGCATGAAATCCACCGCTATACCTGTCGATATTTTTTAAGAAGCTGTCAATGAATAAAAATCCTCCCGGCTTAACAGTTCCTCCAATCACCACACAGAGCCTCAGCCTCCTCTAGGAAGCAGTTTAGCCCGCCCTCTCCATTCACTCCCAGTGAGTCCGAGCCTCCCTCGAAGTGACGATTTTTCAGCGTTTGTCCAATAAACGTCTAGGTTTTCGCACTGAAAGAGAGCATACTGCAAGTGCCATTGAAGTCCAGTGAGGCTGGACTGGATCACGTTGTCAAAAAAAAACACAAAAAAAAAAACGGACGCACTGTGGAAACTAATTGTTGAACGATTTTGTCTTGAACACATTATACAATGCTGGAGAATACCAATGTAAATACAGTATAGTAAATATAGTACAACATAGTAGTTGTAAACTACTTTCTCCATGATTTTTAGAGGAGGCTGAGCCTCCCTTGTTGTCTTAGAGCAATCGCCTCTGCGAGAAACACAGAGTAAATCGACTACACACATACACACAAGGAGATACATGTGCCTTAGGTAAGTAGCCTATCCCGGAGCAGGGACACTTTAGACACACCCACCCCCTGCACACACAGACTCATACGAGCACCTAGGTAAAGAGTTGGTTAGTAGAGAGTAGAAGGTTCACCATCCTTCCTCCCCCTTCTCGTTCCGTGAACCTCTCGAGTTGTGAGTTAAAGGAGAACTTCGGTGTAAAATGAAAATTGGCATGTTAAAACATCATACCGAGTTGGTATGTTTGCTGAGGAGCAAAATTAAGTTAGCCTGTTGCATTCAGAACTTAACTATTTTTTACCGTTTGTCCCAGAAGGCTAACAATGGAAGTGGTAGGTGCCCTCAGACGAAGCATGAATATTACGCTATTATTAAACCATTAAAACAGCTCGAATAAACTCCACAATTAGCAATTAGCATGGACCTGTCATTAGACCATCGTCTTTGTTCATGTGACACCTTGCTTGTCACCTTTGGCCTTTTTGGGGCGGATTAGGCAGCCATCTATCCGTTACTGCCACCATCTGCACGAATGATGTTACTCCCAATTCACTCAATTTTCGGTGAGGCATTGCCAGGTCGTGTAAAAAGACAGTAAACACACCCGATAACACACAAAAGGCTGTTGCAAAAAGGGGTTGGATCAAAGTTAATGTACGTCCATGATGTTAATCAGCGCTTTTATAATACTGTGATGTATGAGCACTGATTACTGACCCACAAGCACGGTTATTCCATTGTCCCATTGATCATTTCCACCTGTTACAAATTGATTACTATTCAGCAGCATTCGAACCCATATCTCACCGAAAAGGTAACACACTTCCTTTGACAGACTAACGAGCTAACCACTCATCCACTACACCATTTAGCTACATGGAGGTAGTGGTTATATTTATAGCTGTTGCTCCATGCAGTATAAATTAAATACACAGACATATGACACAAACTGACATTCAGTTGTTGCGTTTAATGAGTAAGGCACATAAGTTGTATTGACGGAGATACCCTGGAGTTTCTATAGCTGTCATACCGGCTTAAATAAAATGAGACTACGTTTCTGTCCTTATGTAGTTCAATCGTTTCTGTCGTTATCCGCAACGAACGCCTTTATTTACTTTTAAAATGGAGGTTCCGGACCGAGAGATACCATCTTGGATTTCATTGGATTCCTGAGCTTGTGGTAAGATTCTCATCACCCTTTTGGTTGACAGAACATTTTTTTAGATGAGTATAGGTCCTTAAGCAAAATTTCCTGGCTGAATCGTGACGAAGATTGGCGTTTCCAGCTGGTCATTCCAGCTGAAGTAGGAGTAAAATTGAGGTTTTAATTATTGTGTTTTGAGTGCAGCTAGCCGAGTAAAATCACTAGAACTGCAGATTTTGTTCCTAGTAGTGTGAGTTAGTAAGCAAACAGAGTCCTCTACCTTTCTCTATTCTATTTTACTTTCTCTCTGTTCTTCCCCGACTCTGTCTGGTGTGAACACTGTTAATCCTTGATGGGGGATCACTGGCAGGCTTTTCTGGGTGCAGACCGGAGCTTTACTCCAGGAATCTCCGGTGCGGACAATGTCTATATATCTCTACCTTCTTCCTCTTGGTAACAACTTCAGGCACTATGGAATCCAGTTTCACTCATATGCTGATGACACCCAGCTTTATGTATCCAATAGTCCCACTGCCAGTCTCCCACCAAATGCTCTTACTGCCTGTCTCCATGATATATAGGCATGGATGACACAAAACTACCTCAAATTGAACAGCAATAAAACAGAAGTTCTCCTTATTGGGACCACAACAACTCTACAAAAAAATGACATTTCTTCAGTGTCTGTAGGTGAGGACATCATACCAGTCTCCAAACATGTAAAGAGCCTTGGAGTTATCTTGGACAGCACCCTCTCATTGTCAAATCACATCAGTAATGTCTGTCGAACTGCATTTTTCCATCTAAGGAACATCTCTAGACTGCGCCCTGCACTTACCCAGCACTCTGCTACTTGGTCAGTACAGTGGTTAATCAAGTTCATGTGTCTTGTCTTGAGCTCAAATGTCTGCATGTGCATCTTTGTTTTAATGTCTAAACCATGGTTATATGTGTGTCTTTTACTTACATTGCATGTCTTGGGCTCTGTTGTGACTCATGAGAACTAACAAATGTCTTTGATTTGATAAATGTGTCTATCTGTGGCAGCTGAACATGATCAAACAGCATTAGCTATGGCCATATAGGAAAGAGGCAGGGATGCCTATTTCAAAAATATCCATGCTGATTGATCACTGAGCAGTCGATGCCCCAGAATAGAATAGACTTAAATTTTGAATTGAGAAGTAAAAACTATTTTTGCCATAGAGGTATCACAACTAACATGAGCTAGCATCCTGTCCCTGTCCTTGTTGTTATGTAAATGTGTACCCTGAGTGAGTGAGTGAAGGTGTGAAATGCTGGCCAGCTAGGAACCACAGAGAAACTATCTACCATTTCCATTTGTGCACAAAATGTTCAAATTAGAGTTGGAAGACTGTATGGATTTTTGTCATGACATTTTATTTTTTCACCCTTTTCACCCATTTCTTTTGTTTTGGTTTGTGATGATTTGCCTATCAGCCGAATGAGAATTTGATTTGATTTAATGTTTGTTTTATCTCGTTCTAAGAAATCATTCAAGATGTCAGATTTTGTCTGTCACTGCAAAATCTGTTTTCTGATGAATCACCCTGAGTATATTTGTTTTTATTCGGTATTTTTATTTTTTATCCATGAAGTCATTGTGCATATCGACTGATTTTATACTTATTTCCTACGCTAACTAAAACAACTACCTACAGTCACTTTTTCGACTTTTGGGGCTCTTACTGAATTTATTCACAGATTTTTGTCTGGACCTGCACTTATCAGGATTTACGTAGTGACATCTGTCTACGCTGGTGATCGGATATCTGCTGAATTGCTTCTACTTACCACTACATCTACTCAACTAATGATAAAATACTCCGCAAGTGAACTTCATCAGCTGTGGGGAAACTTTGTGCCTCTTGCAGAGCTCCTCTACCAACGTGACATTCTCCGACATCCTAAATATGTTCACAGAGGGTCTCGACGCAACAAATTGGACGAGGATGGCAAGGCTATCACTCAAAGACATCGTATCGTCGAGTTGAATACAGTGCGCTAGCCTCTCTGCCCAAGTCAGAAATGCAGTCTCACTTGACCAAACTGAAAATTGGATTGTACAACATACGATCTCTTACCAAAAAAGCTCCGCTGATCAATGACTTTATTGGAGACCATAAAGTGGATTTTTTATGCCTCACGGAAACTTGGCAACAAAACAATGATTACTTCCACCTGAATCAAGCAGTCCCACCGGGATTTGTTTTCATCAGTAAACCTCGCTCTTCCGGAAGAGGAGGCGGTCTTGCACTGCTCTATCGCGATAACATCAAACTCACGCGCCTGGATATTCCTATTCAATCCTCATTTGAGCTGCTGGCTGTTAAACTCTGTGGACCTACACCTACTATTGTTGTGGTAATGTACAGACCACCTAAACCATCAAGTGTTTTTATTTCTGAACTCTCAACTGTTCTAACAACTGTGAGTGCAATGTCTCCTAATATTGTTTTAATGGGTGATTTTAATATACACCTGGATAATTATTCCAGTATGTATGTAAAAGACTTTTTGGGCATCCTTGATTGCATGGGCATTACACAGTATGTTGACTTTCCCACTCACAACAAAGGACATCCTTTAGACCTGGTCTGCAGCTCTGGTATTACACCTAGTAACTTCAGTACTGTTGAGCTACCCATCTCTGATCACAAGCTTGTACTATTTGACACTTACCTCCCCACCATAAAGTGTAAAACTCAACGTGTGATGTCATATAGAAATCTAAAAAAAATCAAAGCTGAAGAACTCAGTTCTGTAATTGCCTCCTATCCTTGCCCTGATTCTGATACGTCATTGGATGATTTAGTTGACTACTACAAAAACTGTATGTCTACAGCACTTAACATTCTTGCCCCCTTGAAGGCTAGGACCGTCTCATTTATACACTCCTCACCCTGGTTCACCCCTGAACTCCGTCAAATGAAGTCCAAGGGATGGCGCCTGGAGCGGTTATCAAAAAAGACTGGCCTTGTTGTGCATAAGGAGATGTACGCTGAGCACATCCTTCAGTACAAAAACTCAATTTCTGCTGCGAAAACATCATACTATGCAAAGACCATCCGTGAAGGAGGAAGAAACACCAGGACTCTCTTTTCTATTGTAAATGGGCTACTTAAACCACCTGATAACACCATGCATCAGTTACTAAAATCACCAGTGACCACCCCCAACAATGACATCCCAAATTACCATTGCTCTGCTTTCCTGAATTTTTTTGATTCTAAAATTGCCAACATCCACGAACAGCTGGCCTCTGCAAATATCATGCAGCCTGAACTGGTGGCAGCAATTACACACTTACAATCAGCAATTACAACAACACTGACCTCATCTGGTGCCTTACATGGCTTCAGCTTTCCAACTGAGTACATTTCTGAGCTCATTGCCAAATCAATCTCATCCACATGTCTCTTGGATCCCATTCCCACCTCACTAGTTAAAGTATGCCTACCAGTTATAATAACACCGATAACCTCCATTATAAAATCCTCTCTGACAACTGGCACAGTTCCATCATCACTAAAAGTTGCCATGATTGGACCAACACTAAAAAAAGCCCAGACTGGACTGTAATGTCCTCAACAACTATCGTCCCATATCCAACCTACCTTTCATCTCCAAAATACTTGAGAAAGTAGTTGCATCCCAACTCCAGGCATACCTCCAACATCATCACCTTTTTGAGCAATTTCAATCTGGCTTTCGCCCTCAGCATAGTGATGAAACAGCACTCATTAAGATCACAAATGATCTCCTTTGTGCAGCTGATGCTGGTCTACTGTCCATCCTCATCCTTTTGGACCTCAGTGCTGCTTTTGACACAATATCCCATCACCTTTTGTTAGAGCAGCTAATGAGCATTGGAGTCTGTGGCGCTGCCCATAAGTGGTTTGAGAGCTACCTATCGGAACGAACCTACTTTGTTCAGATCCAGGACCAGCGATCCGAAAACTCTATCCTCCATCGCGGTGTTCCACAGGGATCAGTACTGGGGCCACTTCTGTTTATTGTCTACCTTCTTCCTCTTGGTAACATCTTCAGGCACTATGGCCTCACTCAGGCACTATCCAGTTTCACTCATATGCTGATGACACCCAGCTTTATGTATCCAATAGTCCCACTGCCAGTCTCCCACCAAATGCTCTTACTGCCTGTCTCCATGATATATAGGCATGGATGACACAAAACTACCTCAAATTGAACAGCAATAAAACAGAAGTTCTCCTTATTGGGACCACAACAACTCTACAAAAAAATGACATTGCTTCAGTGTCTGTAGGTGAGGACATCATACCAGTCTCCAAACATGTAAAGAGCCTTGGAGTTATCTTGGACAGCACCCTCTCATTGTCAAATCACATCAGTAATGTCTGTCGAACTGCATTTTTCCATCTAAGGAACATCTCTAGACTGCGCCCTGCACTTACCCAGCACTCTGCTGAAGTGCTTGTCAACAGCTTGGTAACATCTCGGATTGACTACTGCAATGCAATTCTGTCAGGCATCCCCAAGAAAGTTACTCACCGTCTTCAACTTGTCCAGAACTCTGCGGCACGCATTATAACCTGCTCAAAGTCATCTGACCATGTTACACCCCTGCTGCTCCAGCTACATTGGCTTCCGATACCCCAGCGGATTACCTTTAAAATCCTATTAATTACATTTAAAGTCATCCACAATCTTGCCCCATCATATGTAAAGGACCTGTTGCAGATCTATTCACCCTCACGTTCACTGCGGTCATCTAATGCAGGATTACTGGTCCAACCAAACATCCTACTCAACACAATGGGTGCAAGGGCCTTCTCATATGCTGCTCCGAAATTATGGAACTCGCTTCCCTCATTCATCCGCACACAGGACTCTGTATCGCAATTTAAAAGTGCACTGAAAACGCACCTTTTTAAATTAGCATATGAGCTCTAAGCCATCTTGATTCACTGTTTTTATGCTCCTGATATTGTTTTTTTAATGTTGATTCCTTTATTTATTTATTTTTTTATTATTTTTTCTGTAAGGTGTGTGCTTTGAAAGGCGCCGTGTAACAAATAAAATGTATTATAATTATTATTATTATTATTATTATTAAAGGTTTTGCCCCTCTATAAACATGTTTGTGTTCTTCCAGAATACATGAGCCAGTCTTCCATTTTCCTTTCTGGCAGAGTAGGGATACCTCATATCCACTCAAGGAGATGTCCTGCTTAGTTGATATGCAAATCAGCCATTTGTTTGCCAAAAAAGATGTTTGTGTGAATAAGGAAAACCTGGAAAGAATTGTTTTAAGCCATGCTTTTCTTATGCTGTTCATTCTGCTTTATATACTCAATGCAGTGATTCATTTATTTATTTGGGTTCGCAGTTTATCCCATAATTTGTTTTGTTTAATCCACTAATGACACTGGTTGGTCATTCTGTCTTTAGTAGTTTTATCTCCATGTCTATATGTTCAAGCTGATAAGAGAAACTAGAAGCGTTTTGTGTATTACTCTGTAATATGTTTACAATGCAAGCCCAGGTTTAACCATTTACAATAAATGGCTAAAGTACAGTCAGCTCTCAACCTCCACTTCCACCCTCTAGTTGTGTGATATTTAGTGTGTTCCCCAAGATTCTGTCTGTGTTATCTAAACAGTTTTAAGTTTTTCAGAAAAAGTTGTGTGCTGTCAAACCAAAGCGAAACAAAGAAGGAAGACAACATTGAGAGACAATGACTCTGCTACCCATGCTACTGATTTAACCTGCTCTTTTACCCATGGGCCAGGCGAAGATGCTTTTTGGACAAGCATGCAGCCCAGGTGTTGGTGAGTGGAATCTCACAGGTCACAAAAAGCCTATGTCCCTAGCTGCTGTAAAAGGGGCTGATTGGGCTAAAGTGACGAATATTGTAATTGAGTAAGCTGAAGTCTTGTGGAAGGGCAAAGGGGCAGAGGTTAGCTCTCATAGCACATCACATGTAAGCTTTGGCACACTCCTGGGATTATGTCATCTCTCCTTTGCATATTTGGTGAAAAGTTTAATTCATGGCGTACGATAATAGTGGAAATCAGCGGTGCTTCCCCGTCAAAAGTTATCTAAACTAATGGCGTAAGTTAATAGTGGACACCAATTGGTTCTTCCCCGTCAAAAAGTTAGACGTTAACTGAAAGAAGGTAAAATGATACTGTATACAGTGCAAAGGACACTGATCTACTTAGCTGCTCATTTGCAGATCAGAAAGGGGGAGAATTGTAGTCATTAGGCCATTAAGGTTCAGTGGAGGATGGAGGGAGGGGGGTTGGTGATTCTGACTTGTACTTATGCCTTGTACTTGTACTTATGCATTGTACTTATGTTTTACTGATACCAGTCATGTATATATATATATATATATATATATATATATATATATATATATATTTTTTTTTTTTTTTTTTTTTTTTTTCTCAAACTGACAACTACAAAGGCTAACAATGTTTACAAGTTCTATCAAACTGTCTCCCTAGAGAAAAACTGTTATTTGTTTGTTATGTTGTGATTTAAATGAACAGTTTACAGATGGGAGCCCTTTCAGTTTGGGAGTAGTTTCTGTGTCTCTGTAGATTTGAAAAGGGGAGGCAAAAGGGGGCAAAAGCTTCATTGAGGTCTTCAGGTGGGCACCCTCCTTCACCGGTGTTTCGTTGATAGGCCCACGACACCTCCAGAGAGCTCAACGCCGACACCTGGCGTCCCAGGTGTGCCCCTCTCTGCTTTTATTCCTCCCCTCTCACTTTGCAGTCCAGTTGGGGTCCTTTCTCTTGATCCAAAGCCAGCTGCTGCTTCGCTCGGCAGCCTCCGACAGCGACTGGACGGCTTTGCAGAACGCCTGTCCTCGAAGTGGAAGTGGAAAAACATTTGATTTTGTTATTTGCTTTTCAGTTTCTTTTTCTTTCTTTTATGTTGGGTGATTTATTTGACATTTAAAAAAAACCATTTGATGTTATTTGTTCTTCAGTTTTATTTATTTCTTTTTCTTTTTTCTCTCTGTTTATGGTGGGTGATTTATTTGACATGAAATGACATGAAACCCATTTGGAAATGATCTGTGGGACAATGGAATAACCTTGCTTGTGGGTCAATAATCAGTGCTCATAGATCACAGTATTACAAAGCGCTCATTAACATCACTGACGTAAATTTACTTTGATCCAACCACATTTTGCAAAAGCTTTTTGTGTGTTATCAGGTGTGTTTTCTACCTTCTTTTTACATGATCTGGCAATGACAGACCAAAAATTAAGTGAATTGGGAGTAACATCAATCATGCAGATGGTGGCAGTAACGCATAGACGGCTGCCTAATCCGCCCCAAAAAGGCCAAAAGTGATGAGCAAGATGTCACCTGAACAATCACGAGGATCTAACAACAGGTCAATGCTAATCCTTTCAACTGCACAACTTTACGTGGCAACTTCTGATGGATTGTACAGACTTTGCTGTTGGAAAACACTTGCGCCGTTCAACGATCCATCAGACTAACGTCCTATATACAGTCAATGAGTAAGACCATCGTTCAAACCACCGAAGTTGCTAAGGAAGTTAGCAACGACACTTTTGGGAAACCACCCCTGGTGCAAGTGGTGTAAGCCTTCTTCACAATTTTGACAATTTTTACTTTAGGACATGTTTAAGTACTAATTTATGTTATTTGCATAAAGCATTAATCAGAACTTGCGATTACACAAAAATGACCACACGTAAGATTTTACTTTAAAAATTATTTTCATGAATAACTTTTGATCGGTGTGGCGTAAAGACACAAGCTTTTCTGAGGGTGGTCAGTTTTGCATGCTGAATGTACAAATGGAAGTCTATTGATCTAAAAATAAACAATCTGTTTCATTTGTCCCACGTTTCTATCGACCCGGATGTCCCCTATAATAAAATCTTCTCGAAAATAGAGAATTTGAGTTTAAAATAGCCATCATATCGGATATTTTTGTGTTCCAATGAACTTGTCATGCCACATTACACATTGTTTGATGATCAGATCTTAACAATATGTCTAGCCATCAATTTTATACATTGAAAACCTTCATTACACATGTAATGTGGTGGCCATCCACTATCTTGGTTTTTCAGGTGGCTAACGGGCTTTTCTAATAAAGAAGGTCCTAATCATTATGCATGCCAAATTTGGTGCTTGTATCGCAAACTGAACGATTCTCCTGGAATATGGACTTAATCTGCTGCACTACTAGTTTGAGAATTGCTGGTACTCACATTTTTACTGTTCCACTGTAGAATATGTCTTAATCCCAAAAAAAGAGATGGTAATCAAGATTTTTCATTAGTGCTACCATTGGAAATGAACTACCTTCGCATATACATATAAATGATTTGAAAGTTGAATGTTTACATAACTAAGGTATAAAGTATGATCACTGTAACAGCATAAAATGCTGTAATCCAAAAATCTCTGATCCAAAGACATATCTTGTAATAATTATCGTCTAATAATCATCTATCTAATAATTATCGGTTTCTTTGATACGATTTACGTACATATAGAGTCAGGCATTTCAAATATCATCATTGTACAGTGTGTCAGTAGATATTTTCACAGAACAAAGCCGTTTTTTGACGGCTATAGGTCCATTCTACGCTTATTTACATTGAGTGCCTAGCACATGATTCCCCTCGCAAGATGGCGGCCGCGTCGGACGTTTTCCGGTGTGGTCAGCCAATGCCGTGTCCGCTCTAGTGTTTTACTGCAGTTCTATGGTGCAAGCGGTATAACTAGCTCTGGTACTAGTGGGGTAACTAGTTCTGTATGTAGCGCTTCTGGGAGGTTTGTAGGTGGTGAGAGCCCTGATACTTCCGCTGAAGTGGCTGTAGAATCAGTGAAAGGCTACAATGAAAGCTATGGGCTATTCATTACGGGGGGTTGTGTGTCTTTGGTGGGTAGCCTACAGAAGATGCCTGTGAAACACTGGTGCATCAGAATCATTTATTAGACAAAACCTATTGCCATTTTCTGATCGCTCTGATACATGCAGTTGTGTTCTTATTAGGGGCATAGGAATGCAAACTTTTCAGTTCCACTGCACAAATTCTATCTAGATTCAGATTTGGTAAAGGGTGAGGTTACGATGGCTGTGCGGCCCGATTTGCCAGTAGAGGGGGTAAATATCATTCGGGGTAACAACTTGGCTGGTGGGCGCGTGTGGGCTAATTCCTCGCCGCCTCCTGTAGTGAATGTGGTGCCCTTGCCAATGGTCTCTGATGATTACGGTGAACAGTTTCCTGATGTGTTTTGTGCCTGTGCCATGACTCGTGCAAAGACTCGCGGGCAAGATATAAAATCTACTTCAGTTCCTTCTCTTCCTCTTTTGCCAGTGGCCTTGTCTCGTGAGGAATTGATTGCAGAGCAGCAAGTGGATGATGAGTTAACAGGTGTGTTGAGTGATGCCTGGTCTGCAGATGACATGAGTACTAATGCAAGTGATTATTTTGTTATTAGTGCGTAAATGGTCTGCCTTTAGTCATGATGTTGGGTCTGTGTTGCAGTATTTTGGTTCTGCAGACAGCTCATTGTGATGTCGCTGGGCACTTTGGTGTCCGTAAGGCATATCAGAGGCTGTTGCAGCACTTCTATTGGCCAAAAATTAAAAGGAGTGTAGCTGAGTTTGTTAGAACATGCCATGTGTGTCAGCTAACAGGTAAACCGAATCAGTCAATAAAGCCTGCGCCGTTAAACAAAGATTGGGAAGAGGGTCTTCCTTGGTTACTGTTAGCTGCACGTGAAGTGACACAAGAGAGTACGGGATTTAGTCCCAATGACCTGGTGTTTGCTCATAAAGTGCATGGCCCGCTCTCTGTTTTAAAAGACGGAGTGGAGCAAGTAGAACCACCTGTTAATATAATTGACTATGTGCACGGTTTTAGGCGTAAGCTGTTTCTTGCATGGAAGTTGTCAAGCGAAAACCTGTCCAAAGCCCAGAAAAAAAATGAAACGTTGTATGACCATCGCGCTGAGGAGCGTTCATTTCATGCCGGGGACCAGGTTCTGGCTTTACTCCCAGTGCCTGGTTCGCCTTTCTGTGCTAAGTTTTCTGGTCCTTATGTTGTTGTACGTCAGGTGACTGATTTAGATTATTTATTGTCTACTCCAGATCGAAGAAGGTCTACCCAGTTGTGCCACATTAATCTTTTGAAACCCTATTATGCTCCCTGTCGGCAGTCACGCTTGAGTGGTGAGGGCACTAAGTCTGTTGGTCTGGCTACGGTGAGCAGTGGCTATGTTGGTTCTCAGGAGGTGGCAGATTCTGAGGATGCTTCCTTCCCTGGTGTTGTGTTGCAACCGCGGCTTAAACACTCTGAAATGTTGTCCAATCTGGGTAGTTTATTGAGTTAATCAGTTAAAGTCTTTAATTTTGGAATTTGATGTCTTGTTTTCGGATGTTCCCAGGTGCACTGATGTAGCTCAACACCATACTGTGGTTGAAGTTACGCAACCTATTCGTCAGCGTTTTTATCGTGTTCCACCTGAGAAAGAAAAACTTTTAGAAGCTGAAGTTCAGTATTGAGTAGATCATGGCTTAGCTAAACCTTCTTATTCCAGCTGGTCATCACCTTGTTTGTTGATGAGTAAACCGGACAACACTTTCAGGTTTTGTACCGACTATCATAAGGTGAATAAGGTGACCAAGCCAGATTCGTTTCCATGGATGGAAAACTGTATAGACCGGGTGGGCTCAGCTCAGTTTGTGAGTAAATTCAACCTGAAGGCTACTATCAGGTTCCATTGACGCCGTGAGCACAAGAAATTGCTGCGTTTATAACTCCTTCAGTTTTGTATTCCTATAACGTCATGAGCTTTGGGTTGTGCAACGCGCCCTCCACGTTCCAGAGATTAATAAACCGTGTGATTTCTGGGCTGGAAGTTTGCGCTGTGTACCTAGATGACGCCGTGACGTATAGTAACACTTGGGAAGAACATCTGTCACCCATTCGAGCATTTTTTGAGCGTTTGCGTGCGGCAAAACTTACAGTAAACCTTGCTAAGTGCGAGTTCACCCGTGCTACAGTGGTGTACCTTGAGAAAGTTGTCAGTCAAGGGCAGGTTTGTCCAGTCAGAGCCAAGGTACAGGCCATTGATAAGTTTCCCCCGCCTACCACGAAAAAAGAGTTAATGAGGTTTCTGGGTATGGTGGGATATTATCGAAGCTTTTGTGTAAATTTTTCTACTGAAGTTTCACCATTAACTTCACTTTGAGTACCGCGCCTGTTCTCGCAGCCCCTAGGCTTGATGTGCCTTTTCAGTTACAGGTAGATGCAAGCCAAGTAGGTGCTGGAGCGGTCCTTTTAGTCTAATGATGGTGGCATTATCCGTCCAGTTTGTTATTTTTCTAAGAAGTTCAACAAGCATCAGCTTAATTACTCAGTGATTGAAAAGGAGGCTTTGGCTTTGGTCTGGGCTCTGCAACATTTTGACGTGTATGTGGGGGGAGGGCTACTTGGGCCGCTATCCTCTCTCTTTTCTCATTCCATTCGTTTCAGAATCCCAATCAGCGCTTTATGCGCTGGCCGTTGTTTCTACAGCCATATCATTTGGACATCCGTCATATTATGGGGGTGAAAAACATCATGGCTGACGTATTGTCACATTCCCCCTGTGATGAGTAGGCCTAATGGCTCTGTCATAACTCTGTAGTGTTTGTGTTTCTTTTGTTTCAGCCCCTCTTAAATTGCTGCCTGGCGCCAAGGTTGCTGATGGGTTGGGATGGTGAGATGCAGGACAGGAAGGATTTTTGACTGAGTATCACTTGGTCCTATTAGTATGACTGGTTGTTTGTATAATGCTATTCACTGTGCCCTTATTCTATTGAAGTGTTTTATTTTTTGCCTAAGGGGTAAATTGTTTAGACACCCACAGTGGTGTGTCTCTATTTTAAGGAAGGGGGTGTTACGGCCCTGTCTGTTCCAGAAGCACCCAGCTCCACCCTGTTCCCTTTCTTCCTTGTTTTACTAATTGGCAGGTAGATTTGTGTCCAGGTGTGGGGATTCATTCCAATTGGGGCCTGGCCTACAAAGGGTCTCCTGGCCAAGGAGGCTGGAGCTTCCTCCTTCGTCATTTTGGGTTTTGTTTGTCACTGCAACAGACCGTGCTCACTTCACACTTTTCTTTCTTTACACACTACTGACTTTTTAGAAACATTTAAAAATAAACAAAACGTATGTATCGAAAGTACGTGTGGTCTCCCATTTATGTTGCTCATGCTTTGAGCCAGCGTGTGTAACACATGTGTCAACCTACTGTTTTCAAGGTAGTCAACCAATATCATTTTTTAATTTGATTTACTTCCTTGATCCCTTGAGGGAAATTTGTCTCTGCATTTATCCCATCCATTGGTTATATGTGAATCACACACACTAACCTTGGAGCAGTGGGCTGCCTGCGGCGGCACCCGGGGAGCAGTGAGGGGTTAGGTGTCTTGCTCAGTGGCACTTCAGCCATGATCCACTGGTCAGGGTTCAAACTGGCAACCTTTCAGTTTCGAGCCCAAAGCCCTAACCAGTAGGTCACAACTGCCCCTCAATCATATTTGCATTTGATTCAGTGATGTCATTCAGTCCTCATCATTTTTGTTCATGCCCTTTTTCAGATGCACCTTACAGTAACAGTATTTACCTTTTCCTCTTGCTACCCATGTTCCTCTTCAAGCTCACTCTCATCTTCACTGTCCCCTTTTCTCTTTTTCTTGCTACAACACTGCCTACATTTCTATTCAAGACAGATGTAACTTCCTGTTACCTTTTTTACAGTCACTGCATGCACATGGACGAGTTGAATCCGATTGGAAATGGTTTGGGATCGTATCGAATTCATGTGCACAGGCTAAAGATTGTATAGGGATTGGTTTAGCGAATCCGATTGCAACCCCTGGCTTAAGCCGATGTTAATCCGCTTGGTGCCGCCTTGTGCACGGTATTGGTTTGGATTCGCGTACTGCGCATGTAAGACAACTCGATCCCAGAAGCTTCTGTCCCTGATTTTCATCCATACTGAACGTCGAGGCTTTCTAGCGCCTGCTCTCAACAAGTCTCGTTGACCTCAATTGCTTGTAATATCAAACGCAGAGGGCACAGTTCATGTCGTATCAAGGAAACCAAAAACGCTGTTTGTTCTTTCATACGGACTTCCAAACAAAGGAGAATGCAGAACATGCATGCGAATGCTGCTCTGTCAACCTCCTCGAGCGCTATCTTTGTTTTGTATGCCGCCAGATAGTTTGTTTATTTTCTTTTTTAGCAGCCGTCAACCTGAAGTAGTTCTAACACCACTTGTTGAAAGGAATACAGCGCCATCTAGCGTAGCGGAAACGGCCAGATCTCTGACCATTATCCGCTTACACGAACTCTCATGTGCACAGGGATTTGGGACAGACCACCTGTTGGGTAGCAACACCCAATCCAATACCAATCCAATCCGATCCTACCATGTGCCCGTAGTGTTTGAGCCTGATTGCTGAGTTTGCTGAGAGCATTATCTACTAATAGGTGTCCCGTTACCGGGAAATAACGGGCACCGTGCCAGTAATTCAGAAAGCAGTATTTCCCTTCACTGGGTGATAACTGCAGTTAATTATTCGTCATTGAGAAGAATTGATAGCCCTACTATCTAACGTTAGCTCTGCAATGTTTTTCGCTAGCTAAGTTACTCATTAACGTTACACTTAGCAAGACTGAGGTGATGTTATCTAGGTTAGCCCTATGTTAGTAAGAGGTAAATGTTCACTAGTTTAGCCCAACATCCTGTAGTTAGCGTAGTTCTGTACAAAAATTACTTTCCCCACAAAGAATACACTGATCCAAAGTATCCAGCAATAACGAACATGGACATGCAAAGACTTCATGCCATAGAAGTGCCGACCTATCATAGTATGCTAGCTATTGGTATCAACTCATAGTCTAAAACCTTTTAGTCAAAATAAAAAAAAATACTTTATTCGTGATTCACATATTAATCAAAAAGGTCTAGACCTATCTTAGTTCAGAACAAGACCAATTGTTTGTACTTACAGTAGGGTATGGTGACTGCTGCCCTTGCTGTCCGTCCATGATTCCTCATCTCATTAAGGTTTTTTGCTCGAATGCTCTTGTTGCCTCATGCGATAATTCCTATAACACTGCCATCTAGTGGACGTGAATGTGTATGTGAGGCTATTTGTGGATTTTGTCTGCATTTGTGGATCTTGTCGGCATTTGTGGATTTTGCTCTTTTTGAGTGTCTCAAAAATACGTCACAGAGGTGAATGCGTGTAATTGCTGATCCACAAATGCGACTCACATTTCACAAACATAATTGTCAGTTTTACAAATGTACTTTTGATTTGCAAATGAAAAACAGTATATTTTTAAGTACACATTTATTTGCAAAGACCAAAATACAAGTTACAAATATTAAATTTACATTTGTGGATATCAAAACACATGTACAAACCACTGACTATTTGTAGATCACTTTCTGTGCATTTACAAATATTAATGAGACAAAAATATCTCCATACAATAGCATCACAGATTTCCGATTGAAGTAAATATGTTGTGCTATGTCCTCTCCGGTTTAGAACAGTGCCAATATCAAGACACAGAGTCTATCTCATGTAAAGTTATTTGATTTCAAAATTCAAAGTGATGCTAAAATGAATGGAAGTCAACGGAATGCTAAAGGCTATTGGGTCCTTTCCAGGTTGGGATTTCGCCATGGGTGCTTCAACTCCCTTGGAATCAACATGTGTGTGTGTGTGTGCAGGGGCGTGGCCAGGGGGGGCCATGGCCACCACCGGTCAAAGGATGGCCACCCCGCTGGCACCCCCTACGGACCCACCCTTTGCCTACTTGAACTTAATATTTCGCACTCACAATGAAAGCTTACTAGCTCGACAGATAGTTAAACAAAGTCAGCCAACAATAAGGAGTCCATTTTTCTTCATTTGGTCTTTACATTTACTGAAACCGAAGCACAAAAAAACACGAAATACAAATGAGCATCTGTCATTCAACGGTTAGCATAAGGCTAGCTTAACATTAGAAAGTCTATAGGCAGGCTAACCGCGATTAGCATCGCTATATTTAACATTTACTTTAAACACGCTAGAATCATGTTTTTATGAAATAATCAGTAGGAATTACAAAAATAATATAAAGTTTAAAAATCCGCCAGTACTGTAACTTACAGAAATGAATTCTCTGCGTGTTAAAAAAGAAACTAATTTAATGCAACTCTTTCCGGTCTCCCATAGTCAGGCAACCATAGACATCCTATACATAGGGTTACATAGGATACATAGGATGTCTATGCAGGCAACTACCTAACTAAACTACAGCAAGCCTAGAAGGACAAAATTCACTACAATTCTTGCAGGGGAAGAAGATTATTTGTGATACTTGGGGCGTTTAAAAAAAAACCTGATACAAACATGCCAGTCATCTGTGGTGTCTGCAGAGTTCATCTTGATTAGAAATTGTATAGTCAACGAATATGGAAACAAGACGATTTCTGACAGTAGGCTACCCCTGCTGCTAATGTAAGTAATATGCTAAACTTAACATTTTCAGGTTAACTCCGCCACGTTTTGGTTCACGTTATAATCATATAATTGACTCAACAAAATACCAAGGCTAAGTTCATCTTTAGCCACTGGCGGTCTCGGTCTACTTCTTCATTTAGAAGTGGCTAAACATACGTCTTATTTTTTCCAAATTTTCTTCGGCATGTCATGCAGTGCATTAAACGACCTGATATTTCCATTCATAAGAAATATCATAGCAAAACACCTTATTAAACAGTAGGTGCATATTAAGGTATAACTATGACAGAAGCACACAGGAAACCATTTTATTTCCACACTTGAGTTGTGTATGATACCATGCCATTGAACTGTTTTTATCAGCCAAATACATGATATCAGCTTTGTCGTACATTATTTGTTTAGCCTGACAGCAACAGTTAATCACCGTCAATATCACAAATGCTTTTAACCAATTTTAACTTTAGCAAGTGTGAAAATACATGGAATTTGACACCATTTCTTTTTAATAGTTTTCTAATCATCTGCACCTTTTGCACCATTAAAAAAAGGCATATGGAGAAAACACTGGACATTTCCAGAATTCCAGAAATCAAATCTAGCTAATTAAAAAAATTCCGGGGGAGGACCCCCCAGACCCTCAAACTACATTGGTCAAAACATGCCGTGGTGTTACCTCTTCAGTAACACTGGCCACCCTTTTGCCACCCCATGTAAAAAAAATCTGGCCTGTGTGTACTATGCACGTGTGTGTGTGTGTGTGTGTGTGTGTGTGTGTGTGTGTGTGTGTGTGTGTTTGTTTGAGTAAAAAAAACTGGTCAGAGTTTTTTTTTTTTTTTTTTTTACAATTTTTTATCATCAAGTATCATAATAATTGATGTGCATTGTAACCATGGTTTTAGGTTCAAAAGTATGTAGGCAACTGGACTTCTTTTGGAGCTTGAAGATGTTTCACTTTTCCTCTAAAAGGCTTCTTCAGTTCTGATCTGATCACAAGATCCAGGAGCTATATCTCTGGACCACTGGAGGTGGAGCTATGACCTGTGTCTGTGTAGGTTCTCATTCATCCAGGTCATAGTAGTCAAAGGAGCTAAGTTATACGCAACTGGACTTCTTTTTGGAGCTTGAAGGGTTTTCACCTTTAATCCAAAAGGCTTCTTTAGTTCTGGTCTGATGGGAAACCAGGAGCTACTGTACATCTTTGGATCATGGGGGGTGTAGACAACACCCCTCATTCCATGACAAAGGGTCACCCGTCAAGGTGTAAATTGGAGTGAGAGTCATTGTGGTCACCTAATCCAGAGAATGAGAACGGCTCTGATGGTGAAGAGCAGTTAAACATCCTGGAATGAGATCTTAAGGCAGAATGGTATATGTAGCAGATAGATGATGACACAGCCACTCTCCTCTGTTCAAAGATGGTTGGTCCAGATGGATATAGATGGTCTCCTTCACTCCTCTCTCAAACTACCTCTCTTCTTTGTCTTTAAAGGAGTGTCCCTTCTGGTTTAGATGTAGATGTACTGCTGTACCGTCCTGATAATGTTGCCCTCCTGTGTTGAACCATGTGTCTGTGAAGTGGTTGCTTAGTTTCTCCAATACACAAATCTTTGCACTCCTCACTGCACTCGACTGCATAAAACGCATTGTTGAGGTTGTGTCTTGGAATTTTGTCCTTGGGGTGAATCAGTGTCTGTGTAAGGGTGTTGCCAGGCTTGAAGTATACTGGGATGTTGTGCCTGCTGCAGATTTTGCTTAGTTTCTCAGATAATCCAGACACATAGGACACCACCATGTGATTTCTTCTTTTGCTCTCTTTGTATTGGTTGATATTTTGGTTCCTTTTTACTGTGTGGATGAATGCCCAGTTGGGGTAATCACAAGTTCTTAGTGCCTGTTTGATGTGTGCATATTCTTTTTCTTTTCCTTCTGTTCTGGATGGGATGCTGTCTACTCTGTGTTGTAGGGTCCCAATGATGGCCAGTGTGTGTTCCAATAATTGATGACAAAGTGTAGGTATCGGCTGGTGTGTGTGGGTTACCTCTTGGGTAGACCTCTTTGACATTCTCGACAAGTGTCTCAAAATCATTGGCGCTCCACGTCCACCATGTAAAGGTTAGCCACAATGGGTAAAATTGGAGAGCCCATGGCACAGCCATGCTTTTTTCTGTAAAAATGCCTGCTGTAGTCAAAGCAGGTGGTGGTGAGGCAAAATGTCAATAGTGTGCAAGTGTGGTCTGGGGTGAGGTTGATTCTATTGTACAACCATCTGTCCTGTTGAAGTTTTGTTTAAGCTG
The DNA here is from genome assembly GCA_027475355.1 of Coilia nasus. Lineage (NCBI taxonomy): Eukaryota > Metazoa > Chordata > Actinopteri > Clupeiformes > Engraulidae > Coilia > Coilia nasus. Next base: position 32,697,417 of record CM050217.1, read on the forward strand.
CCTCCACTGCTTCTGTTGTGCGAATGCAGGTGAATAGGGATGTGGCATTGTAAGATCCATAGTTTCATCTGGGTCCAGTTTCTGTTTTCTAAAATTGTTGGTGTCCATGGAATTCTGGATGTGATGGGGGGTGTTTCCTAACAGGGGTTGGCAGAATTATATATAATATATATTTTCTGTTGTAACTTTGTTATGCAGGAAAATAAGGTTTTCATTTATTTAGGCTAAAGAAAGTTTATATGGCTGTTGACATTGTTCTATAAGTAGCCTACATGCTATAGCCTAAAATATGTGTCTCTTGACATGTGGATAATCTGTGTTAGCAGTGACATTGTTGTCATAATTAACAGGTGATGGAAATTAATAACGCTAGTAAATTAAAATTGAAATTTATTCAAACAGTGTAGAAATTTGCTTTCTTTACACACAAACGGAAGATAGGATAGGGTTGTTTTTTATTTGGCTACAATCAAGTAATGGCGCAGGTAAGAATTCGAAAATAAATTAAAACAATTTCTTTCGACTTAAGCATGTGTATACGTGTTATACGTTATTTTGGATGGCTGGGGGCAAAAACACAGATGTATATGGGTTTATTTTGAATGTTAAGGGCGAAAGCAGAGATAGCCTGATCACGCTGAAGCTCCCCTACCTTCTAGGTAGAGTGATTTTCACTCCCAACACAGTCACTGACACCTGCTTTTACAATATTCCTTCCCTCTTAAAAACTGTTTGCTCCCTCTGTTGGTCCTTTGAACAATAGCCTTGGAGGTAGGCCTCAAACTAAGCACATTTTTAAGTAGAATACTATGAATAGAATTTAATTGCTGAATATGTGCATTTATGATGCAATTGTATAACATGTATAATGCAAATAATAATAAAATGTAACATTGACCTATATGCGTCTGTACAATCTGTACAATTTAGGCTATACAATCTTTACAAGACCAGAACAAATTTAGATCAGTCGAAATATTACGAATTGTTGACTGGGAAAAAGAAAGTCATTCATGTTTTAAGATTATTTGAAAATTGAAAATTATATTAATAATTTTATATTAATGCTCTGCATACTCCAGCTATTGTTTGTGGGATTTTTCTTTGAGGTTGTAAATTGGTGTCTTTTAGTGCCTTTATATAATGCTCATTATTATTATTATTATTATTATTATTATTATTATTATTATTATTATTATTATTATTATTGTTATTATTATTATTAATAATAATAATAATAATAATAATAATAATAATAATAATAATAATAATAATCCCATTATCATACATTATTCAGATAACAGAACAATAGTCAGCATTATTTGTGAAAATAAATGTGAAATAACATAGACTTGAAATGGGTATAAAATCTTTATTTATTAATTCATGATGAAAATACAGAAAACTGAATTAAACTGAATGTGTGTATTTAGTGTTTTTGCAGATTAGCCTGATTCGTCTCCAAAACAGCAGAGGGCGATACTCAATAATTCGTTTACTGTAAGGGAAAGAGCAGGGAGAGAGAGCGAGAAATGTCATGGCGGCCACCCTGTGATTGCGACGTGGTGCTAATGTTTCGAATGGATGGTTTTTGCAGTTATATAGTTCGTGTGGATCACAATGATCAAGATTTATTTGGACAACTCTAAACGTTTGACGCGTAGAATTACTGCGAGTTTGCTTATACAGGTTTAAAGGTAAGTTGACACGGTTATCACATTCAATCTAGACTTTGCTGTGTCAAGTCAAGTGCAGAGTATCTTATGTTTACTGTATATTGTATGTTTTTTTCATTCCATAGACGGACATATTTTGGACACTGCTCAAGACAAGCCTAGTCAAAAGTTTAGAGGCTGTACCTTGAATTACCACGTGTTGGATTTTTTCATCAGGAGCAGCTATCCCAAAATCTAATTTGTTAGTCGTGGAAGGAAAAACATTAACTCGGTAAGCGTGCAGTTTTGGGATAGTTGGTATCGAAATTATTATACAACCCCTGGACACATATCATCTTTCGACGGTGGGGTTGCTGATCTTGAGCAAATGAGCAATTGTGGCTATATACACTCCTTCAGTGGTGGGGCTGCAAACGTTATTAATAACTTGGCGCAAATTGAGAGGACTAAGTCCTATGTTATATTTTAAGGTCAATGATTACCAATAACTTAACAGCATGGCAGTGCCGCTTTCAGACATTTTTCTACTTTACAGGTCCTGTCAGATGTTTTATTTGAAGCTCAGATATAAGCCTGAGTGTGTAACAATAGCTGTTCCCTTGTTAAATGTGATGTTAACAGGACGTCAGTATGCCAGTGTTCTGCAGCAGCTGCGACACCAAGAGAGCGGTGCTGAAACGTCCCAAAACGGGACACTCCCTCTGTAAAGAGTGCTTTTTTGGGGCGTTTGAAGAGGAGGTCCATCAAACCATCGTATCTGCGCGGCTTTTTAACCGCGGTGAGACTGTGGGCATTGGGGCGTCGGGCGGTAAGGACTCCACAGTTCTGGCTCACGTGATGAAGGTGCTGAATGAGCGTTACGACTACGGCCTCAGCCTCCTCCTGCTGTCTGTGGACGAGGGCATTACGGGCTACCGGGACGACTCCTTGGAGACAGTCAAGAGGAACCAGCAGCAGTACGACCTGCCGCTGAAGATCGTCTCCTACGAGGAGCTCTATGGGTGGACCATGGACGCTATCGTGAAGCAGGTGGGCCTGAAGAACAACTGTACCTTCTGCGGAGTCTTCAGGCGCCAAGCTCTTGACAGGGGAGCCATGATGCTGAAGGTGGACAAGATCTGCACTGGTAAGAGACGGCAGAGGAAATGTGCGCTTGGCCTTTGTTAGTCATATCCTCTTCTTGTTTAACCCAGGTTACACCAGTGGCGTGCGGTGAGGTCTGGCAGGGTAGGCAGTGGCCATTCACACACGTAAATTCCATCCGTACACTCGCAAATATTAATGTATTTTCATGATAATACTCCTTAATAATTACACAATATAATTGTTCTCATTCTGAGCCAGAGCCATTCTAACAGAACTTCACATTTAAAACAATATGTATGCCAGTATGCCTATCCTACAGAAATCTGTTATTATTGATAAATTCAGCTGCATCTTTAAAAGGGGAATATGAACAAAATACAAGAATATTTGTTGAAAAACATGCAATTTAATGTGACATTTTAGCTTATATACACACCATTATTAATTTATCATATACATGTAACAGGCTGCAAAGTGTGCAATACAAGCACACAGATAAACACATTAGCAAAGTTCAAAAAGTACAGGAGTCAATTAATAATGTGTGAACTTTACATGTTTAAGTTTAAAAAATGTAGCTCGTATTATAAATCTGAATAACAACTGAATTGAAATATAAATTCATACCTCTACACACTCTCAGTTTAACAAATTAATATAAATCCTGGCTTTGTGTAGATTTGTAAAAATAATAAATAGGCTGTAAGTGCAAAACTGTCACAAACTTGTAAAATAAAGACAACACAATGCTCCCTCTTAGATAATCTAAATTCTAAATACATTTTAAAAATAATGACAACAAAACATTATTAACCTGCAAAATAGGGCTACTTAAATTAGGCAACACAACTGTAAAATTGCACCAAGGTTACAGCACTTGCAACTAGGCCGTAGCTATGTTGATCAGAGTGCATTTTCCAAATGTTTTCAGTGCAATATGATGTTGGATGTGTGCACTGGATCGCTAGTGTTTGGCGAAAGCACTGGGCAGGTTGTTCAATTCGATGTAGCTACCACATACCCACACGTTGTCACCAACTTTGGAGAACAGCAGACAAGGCAAGCAGAATAGACTGTTGCTAACATCACACTTTTCTGGTACCAATCCGGCTGGAATAAACGGGTGACTTACTGCCCCTTATGTTGATGGAGGTCACGAAGAGGTGGTGTTGGCCTGCCTTGCTTGACTTCTGCTGGTAATCCAGTTTATTAAAAAACCTTTTAGATGCACAATGGTCGACATTATCGTTTATCTTGCTTTGACTTTTCGTTAAAACGCTCTAACTCTAGTATGGTGCTTCCGATACCAAAGGCGCTCTCTGACATTGTAACAATGTTGCATCATCGAAGCTGTGATTGGCTCACACTCCTGCCATAAGCAGAGCCTCTCTCGGTATGGCTTGGCCATATTTGGCAATAAGCAGTGCTCCTCCATAAACTTTGACGTAAATTATGAAATACGCATGCGCAACCTTCAAAATTGACAGCATTGAAAGTCAATGCTGAGGACAAGCACAGCCGGACGGAGCCTGCCCTAGCCTCCGGAATGCAAGCAAGCTTATGACTGTCTATGGTCGGGAGGCTTGCTTGTGCATTCCCACGGCAACCAGGCTTGTTTGCTTTGCGTAGTTCAATGTTGTGAATCGCTGTTTGCGTAAGCCTTAATAGCAGGATAACATTTGGATTTTTGATCGGTTTTGACCTTAAATGAGACATACATTTACTTTTAACAATTGATATTGCATCCTATTTTCATTGGTTGTGACTGTGATTGAGTGTGAGCTTCAAAGAATCATTTTTAAAATATGTGTCTTTTTTTAATGAAATTTACTCAGGGTAGCCACTGCCTACCCTGCCTACCCTGACCGCACGTCATTGGGTTACACAATGGTGAAAATGTGAGCAAGAGTTATTAAAAGTAGACTATAGAGAAAAACACATCTCGATCATTTCAAAGCTGAGTATGTGCATTAGGAATCACAAATCAGAAAAGTATGTCATGCAGGTGGAGGCCATCCACTGATTTCTTTATGGTTTAATAAAGTGATTGGACAGTCCTGTAACTACCTCAGTTAGTTTCTGCGTTGTCATTGGTCAGCTCGTCAGTAGTACTTTTTCCATGTTGTGCAAGTGATTTAGTCCAAGGTGATGTAACCCAGTACCGTAGAAAAAGTAAGACTGTGTGAAAGAGTTACTCCCCACGTACCTTAGATTTGTGTAACCTTACAGAGGTACCATGGTACATAGATACATAACATGATGAAGTCACTGGAAAAACTGGAGAACTGCACAAAGTCCCCTTACTGTGTGTTTGTGTTGTGTGTGTGCGCGTGTTCTCCTGCTAGGCCACAACGCGGACGACGTGGCGGAGACGGTCCTGATGAACGTTCTGCGAGGGGACATCGCCCGTCTGCGTCGCTGCACGGCCATCAGCACAGCGAGCGAGGGCGACGGCGTGATCCCGCGCTGCAAGCCCCTCAAGTACGCCTACGAGAAGGAGATCGTGCTGTACGCCTACTTCAAGAAGCTGGACTACTTCTCCACCGAGTGCATCTACTCACCCAACGCCTACCGCGGACACGCGCGCACCTTCCTGAAGGACCTGGAGGCCGTGAGGCCGAGCGCCATCATGGATGTCATCCACTCGGGCGAGAACCTGTCGGTGCGCGAGGGCGTGCGTATGCCCACGCAAGGCACGTGTGCGCGCTGCGGCTACATCTCCAGCCAGGCGCTCTGCAAGGCCTGCGTGCTGCTCGAGGGCCTCAACCGCGGACTACCCCGCCTCGGCATCGGCAAACACCACCGGCTCCACGGCAAGATCCTCGCCGAGCAGCCTCTCACCGAGCTGGAGGAGCGCAAGCTGAGGGCTGTCGACTTCTGATAGGGGAGGACGCCTTAAGCTGCATCCCCACAGCCTGCTGCTCTTCCAGCTGTCTGGTAGAACACACCAGCACTGAATGTCATACGTAAGAAGTGCAGCTGGTTGTTCAGTTGTTGAACTGATGCTGGTAGACAACATTTACATCAGAACCTTTTAGATGGAACCACACATAAAAAATAAGCTGGTCTTTACAAAAAGGACTGGTGTTTTATTTTTAAGGATTTGACGAGACTTTGGGGAAAGTGGAACTGCTGCTGATGGAACACATTAAGACAATCAGGTCATATTTTTTCTTTATCAAAATGATATGTTGAATAGCAGATTTTATAATTGTCAAAAATAACTGTTTTGTTATGTCTGACACATGGTCGGTCAGCAGTCTTTAAAAGTGTTACATTTTATTCATTTTAAATTAACTTTAAATTTATATTATCTACGAACATTTGATTATGAATTCCTATTTTTACGATGTGGCAAGTCAGCTCCACTAATGTGGAGTGGCAAATGTCATTAGCTCTACCTCTCATGTTGGAATGTCATATGTAACCACAGATATTTGTCACCGTGACGGCCACTTCACGACTGATGCTTAGGTTTTTTAGGACTCTGAGGCTATGTGTGTGTGTGCATGTGTGTGTGTTTGTGTATGTGTTTTGGCCCATCATTCAATCCTTTAAGTTCTTTGTGTGTGCTTGTGTGAGACTGTGTCCAACCACATTGAGTTAACACATTACAATAAACCTTTATGAAAGCATACAAACATAAAGAACGTGTTCCTTGATGGAAGCATACAAACGTAAAGAATGTGTTTTTTTGCTACAGCTATTTACAGGAAAATGAGGATAATAATTCAGAGCTTCAGCCAGTATTGGTGACATCACAACAAATTATTCATACAACAGATACAACTGAATAGGAAAGAGTCCTGTCAAGGAAGACAAGTTCAAGGAAAGATCAACACATGCCAATGGAAAACGTGAAGGGTTTTCTATAATATGGTCATGTCTTGAGATATAGCTGTTTGTCAGGTGGAGGGAGGGCGGCAAAATTTCCACAGACTTAGAAAAACAAAGAACTTGTCAGTTGTAAATGTACAAATTGGAGGAAGTGCTTATGGAAGATGCCCTGTACCAGGTTTGGGCTTATCTCAGTGATCTCAAGGCCAGCTTTAACAGTAAGGGCACATATGCAGAGTAACCCTCTCTTCACTTAGCCATCATCATAGCCTGCTTAACCTGATTTATGAGCTCCAGGTAAGATTAGCCTCAAGTCCCAGAAGAGGTACAGTTCCCAGGTTTTGATTTGCAGACTGTTGGCAGGCAGTATTTTCTGCCACTCATGTATCCTGGGAATGGAAAAGACGTTTAAAGTGGATTAAACTTAAGTGTGCTGTAGACATTTCAGGCTGTTTACGTGGAATTTAATACTGTATGATGTTCAGACAAGGTAAATTTGGAGAACTAATTTTAAAGTCGCAGTGAGAACTGGATGATGGATCACTCTCCTCTCTCCGTCTTGTCACGCTGCCACCCAGGTTAGATAACACTGTCTGCAGACATAAACATGCACGCATACTCCCATACATCGTCAATCTGAATCTTCTTTTAGACAACAGGTCGGTGGGTTTTCTGTTTTCAAACATTTTATTACCAGATGACTATGTTTACCAGTCAGAAATAGGATGTTTACATGCAGTTTAAATAGGCTTGTGTTGCTATGGTTTTAAAGGGGGAAGACTTTAATTTGAGCAAATCATAGGCCTACAAAACAATGCATGTCTTGTGTGTCCCAAATAAAGACTGTCAACGAAGCTTCTGACAAAATTATTTTCTGAAGTATTTATCAAGTATTATCTCTCTGTTCTTTCTATCTTTCTTTCTTTCTTTTACGAAAGTGACAAGTCCGAGTAGACTACTGTGACAATATTTGCCTGCCGCTAAACCAAACTTCCTTTGACACAGTCCATAGCACAGCCAGCATTCGCTAGAGATACTTTATTTTGTCGCATTCGCTCTCGTTCATTCTAAAAAAAACATGCAGCTCTTGTAGGCAGCCCTTCCTGAGAAAAACTGTTCTCTGCGTATTCGCTAGAGGTCACTCCAGATGAGTGACTTAGCTTCTCAGTCCAGCCCACCACTTTGATGTTGGCCTAGCGGTACCCGTAGCCCTGCGAGCAAACTTCAGACGGACAACAGGAGCGGCTTCGGCTCGGAGTCGCGCAGAGTTCAGGAGAATCGTGGAAAACGTTAACAAGTGTGTGGAACGCTTAAAAAGCCATGGACGATTTAGGTAAGACTTTGTTCGTCTAATACAGTATTTTTCCCTGTAAAACGACATGATGATATTTTGTTAGCTTGCTGGTAAACTGCGAAACGTGATCTTTGGCGACAGGAATCTGACAGGATTGCGGTCAGATTTGACAACCTTCCTACGCGTCGGGGTAAATGGTTGGCATGACAATCACTGTGTCCAGATCCTAACCACTTCTGCTGAACTCTGTCTAAACTCTTATCAGCTTTTATTGAGCTTCAGAGATGTGCAGAAAAGTCAGCGCGTAGAGTAATATGTTTTGACCAGAAGTTTGCAACTGCATAGGCTCTGGTTTTCAGATCATTTTCAGACATGATACATATAGCCTAACCTATTTATTCGCATCGTCCTTCCTTTTCATGTTGTTTAATACTGAGCTCTTCGCATGTTGCTTCTAAAAAAACCAATCAGTTGCTGTAGCCTATATGTCTTCCCACAGTAACTATGCTGCAATAATATTGTATGCATAGGATTGGGTCATAACTGCTAGGCAAGGGTAATAGACGCAGTTCATGCCACCACGCCGTTTCCCAGTATAAGCCTCTGACCCTTCGAGTCCCGATTTAGCCGTGGTTGCGGCGAGGTGACGGACCCCAGCGCTCTCCCTACCCCGCAGCTATTTCCCAGGATACTGCCGGGAGGAGGAGAGCTATGTCTTCCCAATTTCGGACGCTATTCTTGTCTCACTGCTGGCCAAGTCTCCATGCCTACACTATACTGGACACTGCTGTCCCCTCAGCAGCACTGTAATGCTGTGACGCCTAACACGGGGATGGACTCTCCAAAAGCCACACTTGTTGCCACAGAATAAGAATCTTTGTATTGATGTACACAGCACACAGGAATAAAACTTGGTGAAGCAGCACAGAATAGGTTTAAAATGAAAAGGAATAAAAGAGTAAAAAAGAGCTTAAAAGAACATTTCAGTAAGTTACATAAACACAGCAAAAAAAAAGTCCATACACTGTCATGGTGTGGGCCCACTATTGTGAACTTCCATTGCAATGCCACTGGTTATTGTGAATATGCCTTCACTTTTAAATGGCATTGTTGATAATGTACTTAAAGTTAGTAATGTAAACTTGACGTTTTCTTTTCTAAGTTATCCTGACAACTTTTCTGTAAAGTTTTGATTAGAGGTCATACAGGCCTACTAGTTTCAGGCTCTTGCTTGGTTGTGTCTTGTGAGTTGTGTAGTGGAGCGGAGCCTCTCTCTGGCTGCTGCTCTGAGTCCGTCTTCAGGCGGGTTATTTCTGGTCCTCTATGACCCCTGCTGATCCTGCTCAAGGCCCACGCACATGGCTGACATGACTGAGCCCGGGTGCGTCCTACACACTGATATACACACACACACTCACACTCACACATGGACTTACAAACTCAGACACACACACACACACACACTTTGGTACATACAGTACACAAAGATACACACACACGTACACACAGCTCGAGACAGCAGTTGCCTGAAAATAAGTTGAATTGCTGTGTTGGTGCTATGTGTGTAAGGGCATGGTGAGAGTCGCCTGCTGTAGCTCCTCACTAAACCCACATGAATGGTGTGTGTGACTGAGTGTCTGTGTGTCCCATGTCCGAACATATTCACAAGCCATGGGCACATCCAGTAGATGAGAAATACTTGCTCAGGCCCAAGCTTGGTGTGTGTGTGTGTGTGTGTGTGCCTGTTGGGTCCTATAGCCAGGCATGGCCTGCTGGGACGTGTGTTAACACTTGCCTGTGAAGATGTGTTTGGACTCAGCTCAGAAGAGACACACACACAGCCTATACTGACCCACACCAGACAGACAAACAGACACACACACACACACACACACACACACACACACACACACACAGACCAAGACACAGTCAGGCAGAGAGACAGACAGACACATATAGATATGTAGAAGGACGAATGGACGGACGGACGGACGGACGGACGGACGGACGGACGGACGGACGGACGGACGGACGGACGGACGGACGGACGGACGGACGGACGGACGGACGGACGGACGGACGGACGGACGGACGGACGGACGGACGGACGGACGGACGGACAGACAGACAGACAGACAGACAGACAGACAGACAGACAGACAGACAGACAGACAGACAGACAGACAGACAGACAGATGGTTTAATATAATTCAACTTCAGTCTCTCTCTAATTGCTCTCTCTTCCCTACACTGTAGGCGTGTGTTAAGGGACAGGCCTGTGTTTTGTGAGGTGGTTGTCACGTGGGTGGGGATCTCCCAGCTCTCTGTGTTTGGGCCACACCAGGGCTGCCGCTGCCTCTGCCTCTGCCTCTGGTCTGGTCCCTCTCCCCAGCACAGCGCAGAAATTAAATTTGTGCGAATGAGGATGCAGTGACGAGGGGGGGGGTGAGGCTCACTTAGTGTGGCCATCACAAAGGCCCATTGTAAACAGAGGGGACGCATAAGCATGGTGGTGTGTGTATGTCTGTTGTAGGCAGGCTTTGAGCATTGGGGGACGCATTAGCACGGTGTTGGCCCGGCGCTAGTCAGTGTGTGTGTGTGTCTGTTGTAAGTAGGGTTCCAGCGTTAGATACCCAATAGCGTGGTGTTACCACAGCGCTAGTTTGGTGCATCTGGTCTGCAAGGCTATGTTGAGCAGCCTAATCAGTGTAAAGCAGTGGCAAGAGACAGGATGTGTGTGTGTGTGAGTTTGGGTGTGTATGAGTTTATGTATTGGTGTGAGTATATTTGTGTGTGTATGTATGAGTGTGTAAGAGTGTGTGTGTGTATTATTATTTGTGTGTGCCTATGTATGTGTGTGTCTATGTACTGTATGTGTGTGTGTGTGTGTGTGTGTGTGTGTGTGTGTGTGTGGAGGCCAGGGCTGCATCCCTCTCTGTGGGCAGTGCTCTACTCTCGCGGGAGAAAAGGCTGATTGTTCCCAAACCTGCCCCCCCCCACCCTCGTCCCCAGCTGCATGTGTGTGTGTGTACTGTGTGTGTGTGTGTGTGTGTGTGTGTGTGTGTGGAGCTCCCTAGCGCTGCTTCCAGGGACACGAGGCGGCGGAGGAATGTGTGTGCAGTCACCACGCCGACCAGGAATGCGTGCGGTCACCACATCGACCAGAGGGGTCGTCTCCGACGCTCAGCCATCTGCCATAAGACGTCCAGTGCAATCTTGCTATTCTTTACTTCAGCACAATCTCCATATTTTCTCCAGCGGAATCTCTGCGTTCCTTCCTTCTAGAATCTCCATATTTCTTTTTGGCCGCCGGCTCCAGTTCTGGCAGCCCTTTAATAAGAGTGCGTGCAGAGAAGGAACGCCCGTAACAAAGGACACTCCTATCTTTCATCTCAGCTGCCAGTGTTTCTCTCTTGTAATAGTTTTCTTTCTCTGTTTAAAGAGGTACATGTTCTGTTGTCAGTAAATGTTTCATTCAGAGTGCTGTTTGCAAACATCACCCCATCTGTTGCACACACACATACACATACACACACAACCACACACACACACACACACACACACACACACACACACACACACACACACACACACACACACACACACACACACACACACACACACACACACACACACACACAAATAAACAAACACACACACACAATACAAACGTGTTTTGGAGGAGGCACATATGGCAACCATCAGAGCTATGAGTGTAGATGTTACACACACACTAATCACCATCACCACCCACCACTTCTCCATCGTCTGGAGATGGTCACCAGATGCACACATGCACACACACACACACACACACACACACACACACACACAAACTCATAAGCATGTTTACTCTGTGATCTCGCATCTGTCTCGCATTACATGACAATGCTTTACATTACAGCGCAGTAGAGTGCAATACATAATATTACAGTAGCATGCAGTGCAAACCATTACAGTAGTACAGTAGTGCATTATGGTAAGGTGTATTCCAATAGGCTACACAGAGTGCAGTGCATTGCAGAACAATGCATTAAATTACATCACATCACTTTGTATTGCAGTAAATTACTAAACATGTCACAGTTTACAGTATGTTCCCATAAGCCCCTTGTTTGTCCCAGTTGCTTGCTAGCATATTTACTTTTCATTACATCATCATAGTTCATTAGACCTCCCATGTGTTTGTCTGTAGGAGAAGAGCTCAAACTGTTCCTGCATCTGTTGCCAATCTGGGGGTGTGCTTGCTCTCTGTCTGAATCTAATCAAACTGGCACATGATGAGTTTTTTTCCGACTCTTAATAAGACTGTGTGTGCCTGTGTGCGTGCGTGCGTGCGTGTGTGAATGTCATCCCAGTGCATTGCAACAGTAGAGTATTTGGCGTACTTCTAACTTTAAGTCTGCAGGTGCAAACTGAATACTGGCACACACACACACACACACACACATGACGCGTGCCCCAGCTACTTTAATGGTGGTGTAAATGAATGAGGCATGTTCCTTTAATCATTTTAGACTGACTTAAATCTTTTCATGTCTTTGACGTCCCCGGAATTACCAGGAGAGCTGAGACTAGTATTGCACCTGTGTGTGCTTCAGTAAGCCTTCAGTGCAGTAAGTGCTTCAGCTACCTCAATAAGCCATAGTATTCAGACAGATCTCTGGGCTCTCTGAACGTAGTTACTGTGGGAACCCAATCTTACAGGGGACACTTCCTCTCAACAGTTGGCCATGGTGTGAAATGTCTGTTAGGAGCTTTTCTGTTTGTTGGAGTGGCCATGGTGTGTATCATAATAAATAACTAATAGGAATATTAGTAACAATTATAATTATAAAGGAGCCTCTGGATTAACAACAACAACATACATATTCTTAATATACAGTAAGATAAGAATAGATTTATTTATTGTACATAGATATACTTAATATACAATAAGACAAGAATAGTCATTTTCACAAGAGCTGAAAAATATTAGGAGCCCATCCCTTTGTTAAAAAGCCATGATGTGTATCATAGGGGAGTCCTTCCCTTCCTGTGGTTAATCTGAGTCAGCCTGTATGGATGCCCAAGTGGACCAAACAGCAGCAGTGCTTTTACACTCAAACCATGGACACAGTAAACACGGACGGCCTGATGTGGAAAAACTGTGCCTGAATAAGCAATGTGTGTGACCCTCGG